>JANRGW010036714.1:3421-70426 GCA_024733675.1 Psilopsiagon aymara | reverse complement strand
CCCGGCATCCATTTTCCAATTTTCCTCTGCTCTTCTCATCTGTTGCGGGATGAATTTTTTGCTCTCTTGCGCCTTCATTCTGCTCTCCCTTCCCCACAGTCTGTTCTTTTTCTTTTTGTAAGTAACTGAATAATTCAGTTTAGTGTGTCTCCATAAACAGACACATGTATATAGCACTGTCTGTGCTAGAGAGCCAGATCCTTCGAAATTTTCCAATTCCTTTGTGCTTTGGTTTGTTGTTGAGGTTTGCATCCTTTGGACTCATCCCCACCCCTGCCAACCCCCTTTTACGTTTATAACCAGAATAAATGATAAGCCAGATGCTACAGGGTGGGTCACAAGGCTTAAAGTAAACCTCAGCTAGTTAACCAAAGGACATGCTGATGATAAGTATAAATATTGTCTAGGAAAAGGAATGCCTGTTGTTGTCAGTGTAATGTGAGATTACCCTGAAATTTTCTGACATCTAGGGTATATCAGGAAGTCTCTGATCAAGACAGAGTTTAGGCGTGTGCATACATACTCATGTCTTAGTGGGACATGAGATAGTGAAAGCGCTTATGAATTTATCCTATACAAATGTAATCCAGGTCTACGGAAAGAGGCATAAGTTTATACACTGTTATCATATACTGCAGTGTCACTCAGACCCTGAGAGAACCGCGTAAGCAGTAAGCTGCAAGAACTTAGTCTCCTTAGGAGTTGGAGGGCTTTTTCATGGGGCACATCTTTTCAGGGCTTTATGATCACAGACTGATACCAGATCATGAGAAATAGCAAAGGAGCTGTCAAGACAAAGCTGTGAAGTTAGCATCTGCACTTGTATTTAAGGGCATTTAAGTAACAAGGAATTAATCATCTATTTGAGGATTTACTTGAATTGTCTCACAGACTTTGTACAAATCCAGTTACTTAAAACATCAATTCTTTCCTTCAGGGTGGCAGTAAATCCTTGAAACTTTATCTTTTTAATGTGTGTTCAAGGACTGTGTGTAACACCAGCCACATTGCAAATAGTTCTTCACCTGTTAATGATCACATCAGCTTCACTGTACAAAACCTTCTGTTAACTGGTTCTAAAAGCTATTTCCGTATTTGCAGATCATATTTGCAAGCTGCTAAATAACCTAAAGATATAAGAATAGCTGTCTCTGGATACTAGCTGTGAACATTTCAATTGAAACAAATCTGTAATGTACTGAGTTTTGTCAGTTCCCAGTTGAGAGTATGAAAGGAGAATCATGCCTGTCTGTGTCAAAGGCCAAGTACTTTATTGTGTGCCTGGCAGGGATCCAAGCCTAAAAATCAACCAGAACAAAAAAAGGAGCATTAAGAACTGCATTATTTTTCCATAATGTGTCAAAAGGTTCTACACTTGCTTCAGGATGAATAAGGAGCTGTTTATACTTTTCATGATCAGTTAATTCCAGGTTCAGGATGTTGCATTTCAAACAGGTTAAGTTCCCAAAACGCACAGACATTTGTGTTGGACCACGGTTAGAAACCAGCATTCCAGCTTCTAGAATAATAACATTCCTGTCTTCTAGCGCAATGGGAGAAGCTGGCAATTTTATGTACTACGTGAAACCATATAGCAGAAACTGCTGTGAATTCCAGACTTTCTAAGCCCACATACTAATAGTAGAAAACATTGAATTAAATATATATGTCTTAATGTACTTAAAGTATAGCTGCTTTGAAAACCATGGATTGAAAGTATTTGTGTTTATGTTATTAAGATAGTATGTAGAACATTCTATTAGGATGTATGGTTAACTTATCAATCAAGGACTTTTTATGGTCACTTCTTATCTCTGTATAACAAAGGTTTAAGATCGGGATGTATTCTAAAGAGCCATTCAAACTAAACAGAGGGATTTTAAAATTTACAGGTTGGCTTTTGGGGGTAAGTTTTGGGGGAAATTATTTTGGAGAAATCCCTGCCAAACCTCATGTGAAAAATAAACTATTCCAAATGGCACATGCAAAGAGAGCCAAATTCAATTTCATTAATTCTGGTAATAAAGAATGACTCTTAAAACTGGTTTGGAGTCATTCCTACTTACACAAAGGTTGAATTTGGCATAGGTTATCTGAACCAGAGGGGAGTCTGAAATGCTCATGTCTTCATGCTTAACACTGTACGCACTCTTGTTTACCAAGGGAAACAGTTCTGGTGTTATATGTCATTTTATCAAAGTCCACCTTTACTGTTTGTACCCTGCAATAAAATGTGAGTTCCAGAATTACATTGTGCCATCTATGCCACAAGGTACCTTGTCACACAGCTGCTATTTGTTGTATTTCAATAATTTCTTGCACTTCATCCAGGCAGTTGAAGGAAATCTGACAAAAACATGTGGTGGTGCCAGGCTGTGGCCATCCTTGCCGATTCACAGCACGGAGAGGTTCCACGTTAACACGTGTGCCAATGGTTGTGTCCCTTGCAGTTAGGAGAGGTTCTTCTGACCTTGCCGTAATGGAGAACTTGAGTGGGGAGATGCCAGAGATCATGACAGCTGCCACAGATCATGTTGATATGATATGAAGAGCCCCAAGAGGTTTTCTGTTGTGTATATTTTCCCTGATTTCTCACTATCTTTAGGGAGGCAAGAAGCAAACCTCCAGCTGGTAATTATATTGATGAGGGGAGGTTGTGGGCGTGTAATCCATGCTATATCTATGCTGGAGAGTTACTGCACTTGTGCACACAGACCACAGCTCTGCAGCTTTTATCCTTTGGAGCACAGTTGCATGGATGCAGAAATAGCCTTTTCAGAGCTAGGCTGTAATCTGGTTTCACTGCTGTTCTGAGTAGCATGGTCTTTGCAATTTGCTCCTGTTTTGGGAAGCTTCTGCCAGTATAGTCTTAACAGCTTTCTGTATATTTGTTGATCACTCTACAGATAGGTGACTGTGTGGCCACTTCCCCTGAGCGTGTGTGCACACTCTGTCAAATCTCAGGCCAGCATCACATGCAGAAGGTTCAGGAGGGTTGAGATTTTAACATGGGGCCGGCACACATGGGGTTGCTGAATCTAATATTTTGCACTTTGAACCTTCGTTACCCTCAGTGATATGTTCTTCTCCATGACAGCTTGGTCCTGACCCCTAGCAAGTCAGTGCCCCACATACCATAGAATCAAATACAACTGCTCATGGGCCTGGCTACAAGGTGGAAGAGGGGGGAGAAGTAGGTTTCCTTTTAAAATTGACCTCCTCTTCCTCAGGCCATTAGTAAGAGGTATGCTTCAGTTTCTGGGAAAGGGCATTGGCTACAACAACTCTCATTTTTTAATCACAAGACAAGTTTGTAATGCCACAGAAATTCATGTCTGAAGCTGAGCATGCGCTTCAGTATTTGGTAGACCAGCCCGAAATCAGGCCTCAGACTTGATCCCTTCTTAGGCACAAGCTTTTGCCTTTACTACCAGCTACCTGGTGCATTTATCAAAAAGGTGCTGACATAAATGACTTCTTTTTGTATTCTCACAGCTTAATCTCCCTGGGCTATGTTCTTGTTCAGTGTGTTGCTGGTTAAAAAGAAATCTCTTCCCTGAAAAAATACTGATGATCCAAAGAGTTGCCTAGCTACTGTTGTTCCAGACAGCACCTTGTTTCCTGAAGGTGCTGGTCACTTTTCAGTTTTGCCTGCTAGGGATGACGTCCCACTAAAACAGATAGCAGTTTTGACAAAGGACTGCAAAATTTGTCCATTTAACATAATGGAAAGCAGAATGACCTCAGTGTGGCAAACAGCAATGGTTGCCCAGCGTGTGCAGAACAGGGTCAAGCTTGAAAGAAGCTGGGTCAAGCAATACAACGGTGTCATTGAGGCTGTTAAAGAGTACAGATCCTTTATTTGTTGAAGTTAAGTATGTGACTGAAGCCAACTGAAATAATGGACTTTTGATTACTTTTGATTTCTGGATTGAGTTCTTCTATTGTGTATCTACGCAACACTTTTCATTATTGCAGCGCAAGCTCTGAGGTGGAAGCCTTGGGTCTTCCTGAGTTTTGCTGAAGTTCCTCACTGCAAAATGCATTAGCAAAGCTGCTTGTTAAATTTCGTCCTAGGCGTAGTTTCAGCAGTCAGGGTGTCAGAGCTCTGGCTATATTGTCTTGCAGTTAAAAAACACTAAAAAGTTCAAGATTTCTTCACAGCCAAGGTGTGAAAAGTAATTAGAATGTATCACTGGATGCTGGGTATGGCAATTATCTATGAATATATAAAGGCTCTATTTTTCTCAACAAACAGGCGACATTGTTATAATTATTTAAAATGAAAAAGAAAGTCACTGACTCAGACATGGAGAGATTGGGAGGATAACTTTATTAGTTCCCAGTCTAAGGTCTGCAGTGCAGATGCTAATCTAATATCAAGACTGCATTAAAATGAAGTACAAAATATGGGAAAAGAGAACTCCATTTACCCTGTAAGGCTGGTGCTGTACATGAGTTTGGCTTTTCTGCCCAAGTCCAGCTCTGTTCAACTTTCAGCCTCAGCTCTAGCTGTTAAAGAGCACTGGGAAAAAGGAGTGCTAGTGGCTTCTTGCTTGCTCTGTATGGGATCCAACGGAATGCATCCCTTCTATTGAATGTGCTGGGATTTGAGAAGTTCTGCGAAAGTTAGTATCAATTTCATTTTTATTTGCAATTGTTTTTTTAAAACCTTCTTTACGTTTCTTGCTTTGTTTAGTAAATGGAACTTGCAGACAGGAATTTCCAATGCAGAAGGGAGTCTGATCTGGTAAAATACTGGCACTGTGCAACCTAATCTGAAGGGTTGGTTTTAATTTGATTTGGTTTTAAGAATAAAAAAGCAAGAGGGACAGATACTGCTGCCTGTGGTTTTGCTGCTTTTTCCTCATCAAATGGCCTGGCTGCTGTAATAAGTGTCACGTTGCCCAATGTTGAGTAGAGCCATTCCAGCTGAACTGTATGTCATAAGTCTTGTATGATAGGAGATACTGAGTCTTTTGTAATCCAGGTGATATTGGGATGTCTGCCTTCCAAGCAGAAATATGAGTTCTGGCCCTGCTGCCTTCAGGGAGTCATGCTATTCAAGGCAGATAATGTGTGAATAATCCAGCGTCCCATAGTAGCATAGATTTCATAAAGTAGCGTATCAAATTCAGCATGTGTGTTGGAATGCATATAACTAAACAAGAGGACAAATAGTGGTATCACGTCTAAAATGCAGTCTGGTCACCAATTGTCAGATTTTTCTGAATTTCTTGACAGGCTGGAAGTAATGATTGTCAAAATTACTATTGCAAATGATGCACTTTTGTGTTCGGAAGACCAGTGCTACCCATGACAACAAATAACAGCAGTGGAATAATGGCAGTGGCTCTCAAGGAGCACAGGTCGTGGGGAGGCTCAGCCCAGGTGCTTTTACACCATCAGGTATTCCAAGGAAAGTTAGAGTAGCAGATACCTGGAGTGATATTGTGACTTTGAAGTTAAGATACGACTCAAACCAAAGTGAATAAATTGAGATTCTGAAGAGATCAAAAAGTTTCTTGTATTATAGTTAGCATGGTTATATTAAATTATATCCTGTATAATTTGATGGTAACTCTTTCAAGGTAAGATAAAAATTTACAATTTCGAATATGTTCCTGTGCCTTCCATCCCTGGTCTGTCATCATCAAAACAAAGTAGTTCTGACAATCTAAATTCAATCTTTCCTGGGGAATGATTATAGGGGAATTTAGCAAAATACTATCTAGTGGTCCCCACCAGTGGATTAGTATGAACATTTGCATTTGAAGCTAATTTTCAAAGTATTTCTCTTAATTTGCTAGAAAGATACCTGTCAAGTTGGCAATTAAACTGTAATTTGGTCACTGAGGTGTTTATGCGGATTAATAGATCTCTCTCTTGAATGTATGCTCCTGGGTCTGAAATAATAGCTATACTGTGTGGTAGCATGA
This sequence comes from Psilopsiagon aymara, assembly GCA_024733675.1. Classification (NCBI taxonomy): domain Eukaryota; kingdom Metazoa; phylum Chordata; class Aves; order Psittaciformes; family Psittacidae; genus Psilopsiagon; species Psilopsiagon aymara. The sequence continues at coordinate 64,487 of JANRGW010036714.1, read as the reverse complement.
CCCCACTTGAGTTTTACACACACATGCACAAAATCAAATTCCATCACATTTTAATGCAAATTTTACCTTTGCAAATGATGGTCTGAAAAGAATGAGTTTCCATGGTAACCTTAGGGAACACATAACCTGTTTATCATAACTTCTCCATGAAGCAAGACAGGGGGTGGGGAACATGCTTTGATGTCAGCTATATTTTTCTGTAGACAGCATTCTCCTCTAGCACATATAGAAAATTTGCCACAATGCTCCTGTTCTGTCCTAAATAAACTTTTTTTTCCCCCTTTTTTTAGAAACAGAAGCAGTCATATGGAGTAATGTAGGAGGGAACTGCAGTAAGCAGTGTTCAGAACCATTAACTGACCTTTCAGCTCCTGTCTATATTTTGTCTAGGTCAACATTTTGAAAGTCCAATCACAAATTAATACTTGACAGATCTCTTCCATCACTTTCTCTCTCCTTGCTTTCCCTCCATGCCTTGCATTTGGTCCTCAGGTACGCCTGCTGCCTTTCAAAGGCGCTTTTTTGTTTTCTTGTTCTTCCACTTCGCTGCTGAAAGTAGTTTGAAAAATGTCTTAAAATGTCTTGAAGTGTCTCTGAACTCTTACATTGTGGAGCTACCACAGGAAAGAATATATTGATTATGCTTCACATTCAGGGCTGACTTTCAGAGTTGAGGTGTTGGCTTCTGGAGCTGCCATTAGTGGGAGTAAGTTTGATGGCTGCAAGCATCTGCAAGGTTGTATTTTTCCTGCAGATGCACAGTAACTCCTGGCTAAAGGAAAGTATGTCTGCACCATTTTTTTGAGGTCATTAGGAGTAAGGAACAGATGTTGAGGTTTTTCAGAATGGTGCTTTGAAGTGCTTTTTAGGAGTCAACTGACAAGACTGACCCTATAGGCAGTGATTTTTGGGACTGGAACACAGAGGAACCATTGCCCACAGTTACCCATCTGGTATCCATCTGGTACCAGAAAACAACAGACAGTACCAAATCACAAAGAAACTGTACCAACTGCTAAATTGGTATCAGCAAGCAAAGAAGGTCACCACCCAATAGCAGTTGCAAGCAGGAGAAACAATGTCTGTAGCATTTACAGACTGTTATCTGAAGATCCAAAGGAACCTGATGCCACAGCATATGGAAAGCAATTCCTCTCTCTAAGCCTGCTTATGCTGATGTTGTTTGTTCAGTATTAATCCAGATTTGGGACTTTTCTTTTGCCCTTTTTTTTTTTCCTTAACCACATTGAATTTGCAGTGTGAAGAGCTTTTGTCATGGTGCCATTGAGAGAGTGCCTCTCTTTAGTGGCTGGCTGTATTTAACAGGATTAAGGTGGATTTAATACCCTGTGCTGCAGACTAACCATTCAAATTCTGGGAGTACTGTTCCACAGTGGTATCAGATCACAATGGAAGGAGTTGAAGTTAACTTTTAACTCCATGACGATTTACTTTTTGCTGTTTTTCTTTGATGTGAAGTATTTTTGGGGAGAGCTGTGGCAGGGGGTTTCTTCCCAGTTTTATTGCCATCTTCCTCTTCTTCCCTTTGTTCATTTTCCCCCTTCTTCCTCCTTTTCTTCTCTTGAAGCAGTGTGCTAGTTTGTACAGTAGCTAAGTGTTTAGAATGTAATAATACAACAGTGAGGGATTTACTGCCTCTAGGCACTACCCCTTCTACACTTGAGGACCTCCAGCAAGGCATGATTTTATAGACAATGAAAGGCTCGCTCTCCCCTGTGAAGCTGCCTGCCTGCAGGAAGCTTTTCACTATTTCCACTACTTGCTCTGCAATTTAGTTCCATGCCCTGCTATTTCCCCCTTCCCTCCCTCTTTTCTTCTCTGACATAGACATGTATATACCCCCTACGTACACATTCAGCACCAGCACCAGATGTAGGTAAATACGGTGAAATAGCATTATCTCAATGTGTGTTTTAAAAACCTCAAAAATACTACAAACATTTTTGTTTTGCCATCCTCATTGTAAATGGAAATATTGATCTGTCCCCAGTTTGCTTTCCAGGTACTGACGCTGTCAATTCATTTTCCCTAAAAAGAACAAACTCAGAGCTGTGCTGCAAAGCATGGCCATTACATCCTGGCATTGGTGCCAAGAACTCTGCTGACTTAGCTAGAGAAAGATGCTGAGAGCCCCTGACTTCGAGAGAAAATTCAATTCAATTTACTTCATACAGTGTCTCTCATGAAGTATTTCAAAATGCCTTATATCAGGAGATAGCATAATGAGAAAAAGCTTTAGAGTACTGGGTATTCAGATAGCAAGACAAAATGATACACAACAGTGAACTGGAGTAAAAGAAAAGACGACTGTCATTTAAAAGCAGTAATCATCTGGATAAGTAGTCTTGTAAACTAATTGCAGTGAGAAGAATGCAAGACTGGGAAGAACAAGAAGCAGCATAGTTTCAAACAAGCTAAGGCAGAGGTCTCGTTTTGGGGGGGGGGAGGAATTGTGTACCGTACTGTAGAACAACTACAGGAGATCTGCTTTAGAAATGTATTCACATGTGTGCGTTAAGTATGCTGTATATTGCATCACAAGTGTAGCCCAGTGACAAGTTAAGTTATTCTCTCTAGTGGCTGGGAAGAGATTAATTACATTGGCCTGGTTCAGTGGAAGAGCAATTGAAATGGCCTCTTGTAGTTGGAAAGAATTAATGCTGATGCATGATGAGGGTTTTTTGGTTTGCTCTTTTAAGTTTTGCTCTCAGCTTAAGGGCCTCTATTTGCCTCTGAGAATAGGTTTGCAAGTAAGGGTGTCACAAATCTGGTGCTCGTTAAAGACAATTAAGAGGTAGAATTAACCAAAACATATTATATGACTAATGGAAAAGAAGCCACCCACAGAGACAGACACAGGCCAGGAAATGATCTCATTTTGCACGGTCACAGGAAACCATAGTCTTCCAGCACCAGGGATCGGGCTATCTCAGAGCTGGGGTTCAGAAAGCAGAGTATTATCTTTGTGGGGCTGTGCAAAAACACTTTGCAGTTTTGGCTTCACCTCCATCTTTGCTATTTTCTCTCTTCTTAGTGTGCAAGATACAGCAAATGCTGAGAGCTTGTTTTCTACTAAGCTAAGGCAATTGCCATGTTTTTAAACTGTTATGGGAACAGCCTGTTTCCCTTTTAAAGTTCCCATCTGTGTTTGTATTTCCCTCAGTCTATTGCCTTTATAGAGAATTTTCCGCTCTCTCTAAATCTAAACCATTAGTTTCACCTCCTTGAACAAGAGGTAGGGCACTACTGAGGAGGAAAAGTAAATCCTGAGATAATCAGCCCTGCTTAATTCCAGTATGGGAGCACTGTCATCATCAGTGTTCTTGGTGTTCACTGCACAGGGAGAAGGGACAGTGACTGTAAGTATGGACATTTGTGTGTACATGTGTATGTATCTGTAACGTATGTATATATATGTGTCGAGAGAGACAGGCAGAAGAGGAGCATGCGATTGCCTAGCAATCTGAGCAGCCAAGTAGTGCTCTGATTGCATACAGCTGATTTTCTACATGAAGATGTTCAAAACTACTCACCAGCAAAACCATGATCATCAGTGACTCTGGAGTGTGCGTCTGTTTCTTACAGGGAAGAGGAAGGATGGTTTGATTACTGTCTCTTCTTTCCTTAAGACAAGGATGTTTTTCTCACCCAAGGGAAATGCATTCTAGCAGCATGAACGTAACTATTAATCAACACTTAAGCAATAATCAGTGAATGAAAAATGATGACCAGAAACTGAAAATGTACTTGCATTGCTACTTAGGTGCTTTTCCTTTGAGATCATACCCTTGCATTTTAATACGAACAATTCTTATAAAATTAGTGCTGGTACATTCCAAAAGGCAGTGATTGAAAAAGCCAGCACTTATTTTTCACTTACAAAAAAAAAAAAGCCAGAGCTAACAGTGAATGATACCTTAAGATCTGCATAAGTAACGTTATAAAGCTACCTCAGTTGTTTCTAAGATAGATCCTCAGTTGATATGAACCAGTAATATCTTACGGGTTACTTCAGGGATGGAGATGCCAAGATCATCATCACTAGAATGCTCTGTTCAAATGTGTGAAGACGTGTTCAGGATACAGAGATATAAATGTTTTTCCTGTGTATTTTCACCCAAAAAGGAGATACAGCCACTGAGAGATGCAGGTGTATGTCAGCTTTGGGAATGCCTCCAAGAGGAATCAAATGCTATTGAAATTAAAACAAACCACCCTCATCAGTATTTAGCGTGCTTTCCTGAATCAGGGCCAAGGTATATGGTAGCACCCATCAGAAACCAAGTCTGTGAGACTCTATGAGGAGCGTAGCAATACCTTGCTTTAGTTCTTCAAGATGTTTTTTGACAAACTTTATCACAGTTTAAGAATAGCATCAGTGTTCTTTGGAATAACCTCAAAACCAGACTAGTATAAAATGCTTAAAGTGAGCATGTACTGAACAGAAAGAAGGCTCAATATTTCCTGTGGCTGAGCCCAGAAAACAGAACTTCAGGAGTCTATGAGATGGTGGCTTCGTCATGATTAGGCTGTGCGCAGGCAGCTGTAGCCATCTGTTGATTCACCTTGCCAAAGTATTTACCCTGTATATTCTGTTAACAAGAAAATACAAAAGTTTACATTACTTGCCAGATTACCAAAACAAACTTTGAAGGAGTTAGCCCCTGATTGGAGAACCAAGTACAATTACAGTCCCAAGATGTCTGTAAAATGGAGTGGGAGCAGAACTGAAAGGTATCTCAGGACCTGCTGGGAGGATACTGCTTCCTTCCTTGTGCTTGCAACTGTCCTACAAGCGAGTTTGTAACAGGAAAGTTGAAAGTGCTCTCTTTCCAGCAGTGGAGGTGGTTTTGAGAGCTCCTATGGAATATCATCTTGGTTTGCTATTACAGCCACTTAGTGAGGAAAAACACTACTACGATTATCAGAAAGAAGTATTAAAGGTGCTGTCTTATATCTAAACAATGGTAAAGAAGTACTGATGGGCTCATATAACATTAGACTCTTCTTTGAGGACTGCTTCTGTCATTAAAATCAATGCAACTTAATTAAAGCAAATTATAGATAGATACATCTATAAATAAGATATTAAAGTGCGCTGCTGAATATGATAATTGCTGCATATTTAGCAATCAGCATGTGTGTTCTGCCTTTGCCAGGAGGGATTTCTTTCAGTGGAATCAATGGAGCTTTATTAAAAACCATCCAAATTAGAGGGAGAAATGATGAGTGTTATAATAACGCAAAATCACTGTTTCAACTTTCTTTGCAAAACCAGGAAAGCAAAATACATCCCTCTTTGTGTTTGTAAGGAAAACATCAGGAAAATTCTTTTGAATTGTGGACACTGGTAGAATTTTTAATTTTTACTCTTTGATGCAAAACATTAAAAAGCTGTATGGAGGAAAACATGTTTTCTGTGGAAATGCTGGAGGTCTTAGAGGGTGGGATAATTATGATATCACGGCACTAAGTGATTAAGAAGACCTCGTTCATCAACTTGCTTCGTTTCACATGGAGCTTCCAGTTCACTACCTTACACAACCCACCTCTGTTTGAACAGCTAAAGAAAGTGAGTCAAATCATGCTCTTAAATTGCACTTGCAGTCCCTACAACCAGGCAGATTGTTTAAATGCAAGAAAAATAGAGTGGGTGAATTTGGGTGCTTCACCTGTGCATGAAACACTGAGGCTGGGGTGGGGAACAAATCCACTTTTACCTCTCTCAGTTTTCTTCAGTTTTCCTTAATTGAAAACAAAAACCAACTGTGTCTCAGCAGAGGGGAGACCTGAAGGTTAAAGGGCAAATTCCGTTATAGCACGGCTCTTTTTGGCATGCTGAATCTCAACCCATGTGATTAGAAACGCTCACAGACAAAAGAAGAGCTTTGAGAACAGAGGTCAAACCAGCATCTGAATCAAGTCCTTTTGCCGATGATCACAAGACTATTGAAAAATGTACTAAGCAATGGAGCAGTTCTGCCTGCCATGTTTATACACAGACTTTCAGGCAAAAATCAGAACTGGGTGGCATTTTCAAAACACTTGGGTGATGGCAGAGCACATGCCTCACTCTGCCGACTCCTGTCTTTTAGTGCATGTCAATCATGTAAAATACAATGATACTCTCACACCATTTTTTTATGGTGAGAAAACCACAATGCACGAGCTCAAGTGGCTCTCGATGTGTACACAGTGAAAAAGTTAGGAGTCCTAGGACTTCCGTCTTCAGAAGCTCTTCCTGATCTCCCATAGTTTTATGTTAGGCATGACTCAAACGAAATCAGCATTGGTTTTCACTGGGTCTACAAGTGTATAGCTAAAATCACATCAGCCTTGATGAAGTTAAGCTGTTGCTACTTACCTCACTTTCTTTCTGATCTTAATGGTAATTGAAATGTTGGAGGAGGTTTATTGTTCAGAAGTGGGGAAAACAAAGGTTTAGAAGGAGAAATTAAAAGGGCAAAAGAGATGCTTAACCTGTAAGTGAAAAACGAATGAGCCTGAATGCGACACCCACTCTGTATTATTCCTTTTCAAGAGTGTGAAACTTTTGACTCTGAGCCGTGTTTTTTCTATAGTTAGTTAAGAAGCTTTAAACAATTTTTTTAACAAACTGATCTCTGCAAAGATGATTGAAATTCTCTATGTGCAGCTTTAAATAAAATAGCTGCAGGAGACGGAACAGTGACTGCAGCTGAGACAGCCACCCTGGAAATGGCTCTACATTGTTCTTTTCCTGATGAGCGGTACCCATGGTCTTAGATCTTCAGCGCTAACTTCACTTAGGATGGATCTGGAGCAGGGAGCTCCAGCAGCTCAAGTGGGAATTTGTGAGTGGAGGTGGAGCCCCAGGTAAAAGCACACTGTCATAGAATCATGGAATCAGAGAATAGTTAGGGTTGGAAAGGACCTTAAGATAATCGAGTTCCAACACCCCTGCCGTGGGCAGGGACACCTGTCCTTGCCGAATGTGTCTCCACTACTAGGGACAAGGAGTTGCTGCTGGCTTCCATTTGCAGTGGGGTAACTCTCACCTTGAGCCATGTGTGAATGCACAAGGAAAAGTTGATTCTGACTTCATGAAGCTAAAACTTCAAAAAAGATCTCTGTAGTTGTTCCTGTTCATACTGCAATGGCTGACTGACCCCAAACACCTTGATCCATATGAAAGGGGCAAGGGAGGCTTTTCTGCTGGCAGCTAGACTTTTAGCTTTTAACAAGTGCTCCAGGAGGAAGGCAGTATAAGGCAGGTGAGGAGGAATGAAATGCAGTGTCTCCTGGGGAAAAAATATGGCCTCTTGCACTATTCTGCAGTTTTTAAGGTAGTCTCAGACTTCAGGATGAAGTAAATCCCTTCTCTGCTCTTAAGGAATTGTTCTTCTGCAGCCCCAGAATTTTCCAGTAGGCAAATCTTAGACTTATTGCAAGCTACCTGCCTGCAGGTATGCTCCCGTTAAGCCTATACTTTACTTGCAAATATTTGAATCCCCTAAGATTCTTGGTCTGGCTTGAACAGCAAGTGCATGTTTGCATTACTTGCTTTATGTTTTTGCTGTCCTGGGAAGTTTTCCTAGGGAGAATTGGCAGGATAGAGATACCTGCTGTAGCTTATCACTTCTGTGTGTTAGAAAACTCCTCAAAGTGCCCTGCAGGTGCTGTGTTTGCCAGGGACAGAGCTTGCACTGACACCCGCACAGCTTTTGTGATCCCTTTTTCTTTATAGTTGCTTTCCCTTTCTGTGTGTTCCAGATCTGCATGTGAAATGTGACACTGTGGTTTTCTGTTTTGAAACAAATGTGGATTCCATTCCATTTGTCCAGGGAAGAGGAGGGAGCCCAGCCTGCACTTGTTTTTCTCTGCCTTTTGACCTGTCACGTTGGTCCCCCGCTGAAGGCTGTGCAGTTGGAGAGCAGCACACAGTGCCTATGCCACAATTCAGTCTGTGCTTCCCCAGCCTGGTCCTGTCGCTGGGGACTGGCAGGGGTTTCCTTAAAGCTGCAGAGGTGTCATAGGGTTTTCTCTGAAGTGATGCATTTCTGTAACAGATATCTTGTTTGCTAATGGAAATTATTGGTTTTCAACAAGAGATTTGAACAACAAAAATGTTACTAGCTATGTTGAAAAAATGCCTTTCTGGCACACAGAAAATGCTGGCCCTGGAGGCATCGAGTTATATGGATGCAGGTTGCCCGTTTGTCTTGTGTGACCACTGCTGTGTGCTTCAGAAAAGTCATTGGGATTCCCAAAGGGGCGATTAAGAGAATAACCTGCTGGTACAGAGGCTTCTTGCCTGCTCTCCCTTCCAGGGAATAGCTGATTCTTGAAGGCTTTACCTCTGTTCTACTTGTCAAAGGCTTTACTGTCTTCTGCTAACCTGATGCTAGTTGTTTTGTTTCATATGTGTGTCCAGTTTATTAATTTTCTATTCTGCAGATGGTTTGGCCATACCAACACTTTGCCACAGTTAAGTTTCATGAATTGTTTCTTGTTGGTTTTTGATAAAGATAGCATTTCGTTTCCTCAGCTTAAGCATGCTGCTCTTTTAATTGCACTGATGGGATGATGGCTGTTTCTGTGTTTATCTCTACCCCGTTATTTTTGCATATTCATGTTTTGCTTGTTAGTTGAGGCCGCTTTAGACTGAGATGATCTCTTCATAATGATGGCTCATATTTAAGTTGATGTCGTTAATTTAAACCCTAAAAATACAGGAGCATGTTTTGGATCATTCTTTTAGTTGTGCATTACCATATGTGAAAAGCGTATTTCATCTGCTGTCGTGTTTTCTCTTTACTGACTGGGGTGTTGGTCTCAAAAGCCTTTCCAGCCACCTCCCTTATGGACTCAGATAAGTAGCACACCTTCCATCAGCTTCCACGCCTTGATGGTCACCTCATGGTCAGTGTCCATTTGGCTTTGAGAGAACTTCCAGGTTTTAAGCCTTTTTTATTGAGATTACTGTGTGCTCGCCTAAATATTTTGTGATTCTTAGCTATGTGGTTAAGACCTCTGCACCTGGACTGGGGGCCAGCTGCAGACACCCTGTTTGAGGGAAGGAGGAGAACTCTGATCTTGTTAATTAGTACCTTTCACACTGGTTTTCAGTTCAGTTTCTTGTAAAAGACAGCAAGGAACCCTTTGCTTTGACTCTGAAACATAAATAACTTGTACGAAGGAGGTATTTCCTCTGTCACAATTCCTCCTTTCGTTGGGATAGCATTTTATTCTGGGCACCATTTTGTTGGTGGCTGAGTGATGATACGTTTGTACTGTCACACGGACAGATGGAGAAGGGAAAGGAGAAGAAATGGCGGAGCCTTTAATTAGCCGTGCAGCGCCAGAGCATGCTTTTCCAGTGTGTCTGGGGTTTTATATAGGGTGTAGAGGCTCAGCCGCTCAATGGATCCAAATTAGCAAAATTGTGTATCCACCGCCAGGGCGTTTCTATGGTAACTGTCTCTCAAATCATATATACAAACAGACCTGGCAGGGGGTATCGCCATCTATTTGGTCTGTAGGAAGCCATCAGAAAAGAGGTGTTTTCAGGCTGCTAAAAGGGCTTGCGATGTAAATATTTTTTACTTTCTGGTAAGTGGTGTAAGTTTTGGGAGCAGTGATGGGTGCTGGCTCCATTCCGAATCTGTTTGTGTTTCTGCACATTGACTGGCAGCTGTTACTCCTGATAGGTGTGAGAGTCATCACCAGGGAACTTGCACGAGGTTGCAAATGCACAGTTAGCAGGCGCATCCTTTAGCTCTGAAACATCTTGCCACTGCACATAATTAACAGCCTATCTACAGCCATGCAGGTTGATGTATGCTACGTGGCTTTTGTGCTGAGTGAACCAAATTATATGTTCATTTTCTTCCCCCTCATCATTCCTCATAAAACAGCAGAAATCTGGAGGCTCTTCTCTCACCGGTATACCTGGTGAATTAAAGGAAATCATCAACCTAATCAAATTAGCAGTGTAAGAACAGCCAAAGTAGCTGTGACTCTTCACCTCGGTGTCTCTACAAATTCTCTCTACGTGTTGCTTTTTCTGGTGGAAAAAAGAAAAAAGAATGAATGAGCCATTTAGCTTACTGCCCTCTTTTTGAAATGTAAGGCCATTATTGTTATTTTTCGCTTGTCCAAAGTCAGGCACGGCTAAAGCATGGGTCATTTCAAATGAGAAGTGGTTATTTCTTGTGGCCATCAGTTCCATGAGAGCTCCTTTCTGGTTTGAGTCTAATAAAGGAGAGTTAGCAAGAGATCTATGCTGAATAATCTTTTTCACTTATGAGTATCTTGGATGTTGCATGGTATTGGTTGAGTGGTGAGCGTATAATGGTGTTTGTCTGGAATAATTCCTAATCTTGCTTAGTAGCTTCTCTTTGCACTGGACCTTGGCTTATGTAATCGGTCCATAAGAGACTCTACACAGAAACGCTATGTAAAGGTAGATAAGACTATGCCTGAGTGCACAACCCTTCCCATTGTCAAAGCTTATACACATCTTCAGTGAAAATGGCATATTGTGCATAAATTACAGGACTGACAGGAATGTACTCTAACCTGTAGAATGTGAAAAACATGTTAATTTTTGTTTGTTTTCTCTTTTTACAGCCAGGCATTTGCCAAAAGCTTTGTGTGATTTATTCTTTCCTTTTTAATGAATTGTTAAAAATGTTTGAAAAGGCATTAAATCTTCCTTTCTGCTATTAATCTGTAAAAGGGGAAGGGGATTTTAAATGGCCTTTTAGTATATTGCTTTATAAAACTGCTGATTCTAGCAGCACTGGAATAGGAATACATACTAATGTAGGAAACACTGAAGGCAGTCAGAGCCTTCTGCATTTATGGAGGAAAAGACTAATAGCTCCATTTTAACAAGGCTCTTAACACTTGGGGCCATCAGCAGGCATTGAACGAGTGAAATTGGGAGAGCTCCTGTGTGCTAAAAGCATTGAAGTTCACCATTTTGTACCCTAGTTGGAGCCTTCCTGATAGAATTGCGCTCTCCAGCCAGCTCCAGTTGCCATCTTGAAAACAAACCAAGCAGCGAGATGGCATTTTGACTGAGTGCACTAATGCTTCACTTTTGAAATGGCACCAGAGCATGATAAATGCACTTAACTCCCAGTGGGATACTTAGCTTTGCAGTGGCGTTAGGGAAAGTTTCTACACGTGTGTTAAGAATGCAAGCAAAGCCTCTTTATAGCACGTTTTATACTTGAGCAAAACACAGAAGAGGGGAAAAATCTGCAAACTTGATAATAAAATGCTAGCTTTGATTCAAGTACTTACACCACAGAAATCAGAAGGGATGTGCTTAATTAGATTACATCCTCATGCTACTGAATTCTAGGAGAAAGGGCAGCCAGGGAAGGAGTATCTCAGCTGGGACACAGATGAGGAAAAGGCTCTGAAGAATGTACCTGTTCTAAATAGCAGTTTGATACTGAAGGCTTTCTTGTTAGCAGTGATAAGATTATGTATGGGATTTGTAACTTCTTTGAGCCCCTGCCTTTCTTTTGTTGATTTTGGCATGTTGCGGCATCATGTGTTCTCTGATTATCGTTTTGAGATGCATTGTTAGTAGCTGGGCTGCATAATTGATCTTCATTTCTAATTACTCTCCTCTCCACAGGTGCCTGGAAAAGGTCCAGATGGGAGCTCATACAATCTCCACTTCGAGGGGATGGAAAGGCAGTACGCATCCTTACCCAGGTACGGCACCGAGCCTCACACATACACGGTCAGATTCACCCTCCCTCCAGTGGGTGAGGAATTCAGCCCACAGCTATATCCAGCTCCAGCACGAGAGATTATTTTGCACTTTTGTCTTGCCACCTTATGCTGCTGATTTAGTGCCATCTTTATAACTGTACTCTTAATATGGACTTTTGAATTTATTTGTTTTAAAAGGTTTTGCATTGAGCATGTCAGCAAGAGTCATGATCCACAGGTAGAGAACATGACATTGAGGAAACTGGCTTTGCAGGAGTTGTAACGGGTCATAGCAGGGCATAAATGACTGAGTTTAAATGCTCCATCCGTGGCAGTGTTCAGGGCTAGGCTGGACAGAGCCTTGGGTGACATGGTCCAGTGTGAGATGTCCCTGCCCATGGCAGGGGGTTGGAACTTGATGATCTTTAGGTCCTTTCCAACCCTAACTATACTATGATTCTATGATATAATCCTATCTGGCATTGACAGAGTACTGCTGTGGAAAGCCTCCACTGCAGCAGCCACAGCAACTGAAGTCCCACTGCAAGGACTGACTGACTAGCAGTCCTTTTCCAGTAGAGCATCTCTGTGCTTTAGCTCAACACTGTGGAAATGAGAGTGAATTCTCCGAGGGCTTTTTTTAACTTTTAATCCTTATCAGCTCAATGAAGAGTAATTCTAGTATGAAACCAGTGGGGCATAACGAAAAGGAAGCATTTCAGAGATTTCAGTCCCATTTCTATGGGAATTCTAATAGCAGAGTGTAAGCTGTAGCACGCCAGAAAGGGGAACGAGAGGATGCTAGAAAATATAATGGGAGGAAAACAAAAATAGAAAAATATTTCCCCTTTAGAATTAAAGGCCTAAGAAAGACCTTAGGGGGGTTGCCCAGTCCACTTCGTGGTCCTACAAGCAAGGTAATTTGAAAAGGCAGAGCAAAAATAGCTGTTTACAAGCAAGAAGAGATTCTTAATTGCGAAATAGTGCTGGCATTTGGGAAATCAGTGAATTTGCTTCTTTTTCCACTATTTGCATTCAAAAGTGTCACTGGAGAGATCGATTAATAAATTCCAAATGAAAATACAAAGGTGTCTTTGGAAACCAATATATAGAGGCTGTATCACATGACAGCATCGGATGTTTGTAGGTATTTTATAATGTACATGGTTTCTAAACTGATGGACCCATCTACAGTTTGGTTACTGCCTTCAAACAGTATTTGTGTCAGGCATTGATTTGGAAATTCCTCCTGTGCAGTAGCTGGCTTTTCTAACAGAAGGCTGCTTTCAGGCAGTGTCTTGTACGTATTTCCTGACTGGCTGTGGGTATTCTTACTCTCCTGGGTAAGTAGCCATCTTTTTCCGTGGTTCTCCAGTACTCAGGTTTCCTCTCATGTTTTTAGCAGTGATTTGTGCAGGTTAGTTAGGTATAGTTTAATTATGCACACTCTTTTTTACCTACTTTAAATTTCAATTTTGTTGAGTACTTCCTTGTGAATTACAAGAATAAATTAGCAATTGGTGTCCAGTGTAACTCTACAGCAGTTTTCATATTCCTGTATCATGTCTCTTTTTATTCGTTCTCCCTTCAAAGCTTATTTTTTCAGCCTTTCCAAAATGGAAATTTCCCAGTGAAGTCTTAACTCCCATCACCCAGAATATTTTTTTCCACTGGTATTCCTTTCAAGGATGACCAGAAGTGAACACAACAATGCAGATGGAGATGTCCCCTTGCTTTATGCAGCAGTGTTCTCTGTATTCTTTCTGTCTTGTTCCTTTTCAAACCCTCTGCACCCTTGGCATATCCCCTAGGTGTGTGTACCTTTGGGGGTACTCTGCACCCTGTGTTTTCATGGAGGGGGGATAGGCTTGGTTGGGATTTTGAGGTTTGTGTTTAAAATAGGTCTACTCTTCCGAAAACCAAGACTTGCTGGAAACATGACTAGGTTTTCTAACAGGTGTGAGTATTTAGCTGGCTGGGTCTCACCCTTTAGGGAGTCATCCAAACATTCAATAAGCTTTTGAAGATCAGTCTGAAAAGTGTCATTTCTCTCAGTGCCTAAGAAGATCATGCTAGGGAGTGGGGGCCTGCACTTCAGCAGGGCTGTGTGTGCCTTCTGACCCGAGCACTTGCACTGCAGCACACACGCCATGCATTGCTGTGCCTCCAGAGGGTTTCCTCCCTGGTAGGACCAGAGCTTTGGGACAATGCACCCGTGGGTGTGCCTGCAGTCCAGCAATCCACTGCTGCCTTTTATAACTTAGGTTTTGTAAGTTTTGCAGTTTCATGTTACTGCAGTAATTAAGCCCTGGCAGTCACAAATGACTAGATTGCTACAGTGAAGTCTAAATCCAGAAGAAGAGGATGTAGTCTCATTGCCAACCACTAATGGAAATGAGTGATTTCTTCTGATGGCTGACTGCCCAGGAGTATTAAAGGAATCCAGGTAAAAACTACCCATTTTCCAACTTATTCTCAGTGCAGTATCCATGAATACTACTCTAATGGGCAGCTTTATTAAAAAAAGAGAAAGAAATAGAAAGTTAGAAAGAAACACCGAGGTAATATTTCCTCGAAGAGCTACTTTCTTCTCCCCAGCATTCTAGTAGTATTTCATGGTTTCCCGCCCATGGGTTTATTTCCTTCTTTATCTTGTCCTATCCTGTCCTTATCTTGATCACAGAATCATAGAGTAGTTAGGGTTGGAAAGGACCTTAAGATCATCTAGTTCCAACCCCTCTGCCATGGGCAGGGGTGCTGCACACTAGACCATGTTGCCCAAGGCTCCATCCAGTCTGGCACAAGTCCGGGTAGATGACATCAACTGCTCTACCCCTGTCCGTCAGTTCCGTAGCCCCATCACAGAAGGCCACCAGATTGGTCAGGCAGGATTTCCCCTTAGTGAAGCCATGCTGCTGTCACCAAGCACCTTGTTGTCCTTCATGTGCCTCAGCATGCCTTCCAGGAGAATACGCTCCAAGATCGTGCCAGGCACAGAGGTAATGCTGACTGCTCTGTAGTTCCCCGGCTCATCCATTTTCCCCTTCTTGAAAATGGGGTTATATAATCACTGAGCTACATTTGATATGGATATGGTATATAACTGTCTGCATACTTATCCATTTAAGTCCGGTTTAATAAGAGGTACTTAAAGAGTCTTCAGATGAGGGTTGTAGATGCTGGCAGACATATTCTTACTGCAATACTGTGCTGAGTCCAGGACCTTTGCTGCCAGTCTGGTGTGACACACGCAAGGAAAGAGAGGCAAGCGTTTGGACTGCAGCCATTTTCCCTGAATGAGGAAGGAAGGGGGGGATCTGTGCTATGTTAAGAGTAGCTGGGACCTACACAGTAAAAATGTTCTGCTTACCTGGAAGCTAGCAGGAGTCATGCCAGTGTGTGGATGTGGACAAATTGAGTGTGAGAGCTTTGGTTTTCCTTGCCACTGGGCAAGAAGGAGGAATGATCACCTGCCAAATAGCTTTATGAATATCTGGTGCCCTTAAGGCACTACCCCGTTCCTGTGCAAAGGCATACCTCCTGCATGAGGGGGAATTCAGACTGCCAGCAGCATCCAAACTTATCTGCTTGTGGGTTGTAAAAATCTAAGCTTTGAAACATAATTGCTGCTTTGCCCTTTCCCTTTTGTTTCGTATTCTTCTGTTTTCTCTGAAGCTGCTAATTTGAGCCTAGGTATTAATGGGCCAGATTGATGTAATGTGTCTGTATTAACTGTATTTGAGGGATTCTGCTCTGTGGAGTGTGCTTGCCTTTTCAGTCGATGCAACAGCAAATCCACTGTCCCAGTCTCACTGAGCTCAGTGATGCCCTTTTTGCCTCTCAGTGCAGGGGCTGCTGCTGTGTAAGGTTACATTTTTAATTAAAAGCTGAAAACAGGAGGCAGCAGCATTTGGAGGAAGGCTTTGTATGTGCCTGGCTTAGTGAGTGGACAGCTGAGTTATGTAGTTAGGTTTCTAAGTAAAATAAAGCCAGTCTGTAGGCTTGGTTTGGAAATGTCTAGAGAGGCAAACATCTGAATTAGATGATAAGTGGCTGTGGCAGGAGAGTGGCAGGTCTTCATCTCACACGGCATTGTGCTGCTCTGTCTGGAGAAAAGCAGCTAAGTGGGAAAGACAGAATGGAAGGCTTTGCAAGAGAGATATAGTTCTTTGCACTCAATACTTACGTGTTGCCCTGGGGCTACAGCTAAGTACTGCTGAGTAGTAGTATTAAGCAATGTTAAATCCTCCTGCTTAGGAGAATGGCTTGATTCTTGTATCTGTTAGCCTGTTCTTTTGGGAAGAGGAGCAGGGCAAGGGTGTGAGAGACAAAAAAAATTTGTGTTTTTCAAACTATTTTTAATGCCTGTTTTCTTGATGTAATACAGAATATTTTCCTGATGGAGCTATGGAACAGATACGATGCTGAAGCTTCTCTGTTTGTTCATAGTTTTATTTTTGAGCTTGCTGTTATGGAAGTCTGTCTTAATGTAAATCACAGTCTTGCCAATGGCAGCCTTGTTTGGAGAAATGTCGTGTTCGAGGACACGTTCTTTTCTGTGTTGATGGAAGAGCTGGCTGTGACCAAAAGCAGGCTGTCAGACATGGAGACAGGACACTGGTGACATGACAAGTGTAGATGAGAAAGTTCAGCCATCTTCCTGGTAAGAAATGCTGATTCCAAGGGAAAGCTAATGCTCCAGACTGTCTCTGGAATCCTCGTGTTATTGAAAAACATGCATCTTTGTCAGGAAAAGGGGTGGAGCTGGAAAGGCAGTAAGAACATTGGAAAACAACTGCTAGCATGGAGAAATGAGTTCAGGCTGTGTAGATGAGTTCAGCAGTATTGCTTTGGCTGGGAGGAGACCACTGAGCAAACTGGTAATTGGTTCACAGCAATATGCTTCTTACATGTAACACGCATCCTAAAACTGGGGAGTTTACAAATGTGTTAAGGAACTAGCCTTGTAGTATAGTGGCAGCACATAGTCTTCCCATGCTGGAAGCTTCTCTTCAGATTGACCATGCAACTTGCACTTCTAAGGCAGTAGCTAAATGCAGCACATACTCCTTTTCTAGGTATGAAGCCAGAAAGGACAAGTTTGATCACCTTAATTTCTACATCAAAGTAAATTTGAATTTTGATCTATGACATTACTTTCGTAAATGTATTTACAAAAGCATCTAACCTAGAATTAAAATGTCACATTGTGGAGAATTCACTGCATTCTACAGAGGTTAATTATGTTGCTCTTTAAAAAGATTATGTTGGGTTTTTTTCCCCAAGTCTGAAATAACCCAATTTCAGTTTCTAGGTACTATGGTAAATATTTTCCTGCTAGGTTTTAGAGGCAAGCCTGCAAAATGCCTCCCTTTCAGTATTTCTATGCAGAGATCATTTATGTTATCTCTTAACCTCCCTTGCAGTAAATTAAACAGATTGAGCACTTGAGTCTTACCCTATAAAGCATGAAAGCAGCATTGACTCCAGGGGCAAGAGTCCCCATGCAGTCAATTTATGAGGTAGCCTCTAGAGTTGAATCAAAAATATTTCCAACAATTTAGATCAAAAGCAAAGTTTCTTTAACATCTATTTCATGAAAAGAAAAGGTTCCTCAAACAGAAGGAATGAATTACTTAGCAAGTTTCATCAGCTATTTTTTGCACTCGAGCGCTTTAATTTATTAACCAATTTTGTTTCAAAATGCAGGATTTCTGGAATTTAATTGAATCCCCAAAATGCCATCAGAAAGTGACTTGACACAAATCACAAGGAATTGTCTATTAAATAAGTCATCATTCACGATTGTCTAGCAGAATCTGAAATTAATATACTGACATTACTTAAATATGTATATAGTGTATTCTCCTGGTTAACAAAAAGATATCACAGTTTTAGCGCAGACTATAATTAGCTGTAAATCAGCTTGTCAGAACATTCCCAACCTGTGGGAATTGACTAGGTAAAAAAGCAAGGTTTAAAATCAGTTATTTAAATGAAAATTCCCTACTTGTTGGTTTAATTCACAATTAATTTTTTTGCTGTAAATCCCTTTGATTTAAATTATTCCATCCCATGTTGCAAGAAATCTCTTCCCTTTCTCATTTTATGTATTTGATTTCTATTCCTCTTTGAAATCCAACAGTATGTTTCACAGCATTGACCCAGCAATGCAGTGATGCTTATAGATGTCTGCTGAGGGATGCGACGTCCTGATCGTTTTCTGATGTTGACCCTTCTGGACTGAAAAGTGCTATGTGGTGACACAGTGGTTCTCAGTAATGGTGACAATGTTGCTCTGCCCCATAATACTGCTGCTGTTCTGCCAAGTTATCTTCCAGGGACCATCTTGGTGCTCAAACTCTTCTTAGTAACAGACTGCCACTCTGTTTTAACTGTTCCTCTCTTCAGTTGACTTCATTACATGGCTTTACTAAATTTTTGGGGGGAGTCCATTTTTTAGCCCAAAATTGTGATTTATGTCAGGCAGAGAGTGGCAAATGGCAATGCTGACACAGACTGCAGGTATCACAGGGAATGCCACTACTGCCTATAGCACTGTTTAAGTTGGAGGTGCATTCACCTGGTTAAAAACAGCGTCTGTGGGTATGTTTTCATAAAGGGAGAGGGAGGAGCTTGCCAGAACTCTAATGGCAGTGAATAATTTATCATCCCAGTCCAGAATCACCAAAGTCATAGTCTACCAGTGAAACCATGATACCGAACGTGTATTACACAGTTACAAAGCAAACCTATTTTGATGCATAATATAATACCCAGTATTTTTAGTAATGCCCAGATTTTCCTTCCAGCGTGGTGGAAAACAGTGAAGAGGAGGCTGATAGGAAACCACTTTGTATTTTAGGTAGCTAAAACCACCTGTATTTCCCCCATTCCTCATCTTGATTAAAATTAAGAGGCTTAAGAGAAAGATTCGCAAAGCAATTGTGAGTGGTCTTTTTTCATTTCCAGTGTAAATCTTTTTTTTTAATATTCCCATGACATAACAGCAAAACTAAAAAGACTCCATGATTTGGAGTCTTAAATAGGATTAGAACCGAGTGTGGTGCAAAAACGAATTGCCCACCTCATTTCATCATGCTAGGTGTGAAATATAAGTAATATTCTAACAGTGTATGGTATACTTGATTGTTAACTTTCTCTTCTGTTTTAATCATCTGAAGTAGTATCGGTAACTCAGGGATATTTTTAAAATATTATTTATATCTTGACAGCTGTACTTTCGTTGAAAATGCAGCAAAAGCCTCGTCTGTCTGTATCTTCCAATGTGGTCTCATTTTAAACAAAATATGTCTATGGTTTTAATCGGGTTTTAAGTCCAGGCAGATTAATTTAGAATCAGTTATAATGGAAATACTGATCCTACTCAAGGACCTCCAAAATATGTTGCAATAAACCAGGCAAGATGAAATACAGGCAAAGAAAAAAGATGATTCTTACATGCTAGAGCACAAGCTTGGGAACGAAGCTGATGGGCTCATTAAAAGATTAGCTTAAATCCAATATCAAGCAGTTTAAGATTTGCTTAAACTTTACTTAACTCTGCAAGATAGCAAAACTGATTGCTGTAGAAACTGCCCAGGGTCGCTGAGATGCCAGGGAAGTCACTGTGCTTCAAGAAGAACAGAGTCCAAATCCACAGCAGGACACTGGATTTGTGATATGTACATGCAGCCGAAAGCTGTAAGCACTCTGTTGCAACTTGTTCTACTTCAGCTTCAGTTACTCTGCCACAGTATGCCATGGTGTAAATATCACCCTAGCATCATATGTGAAGTGCGAGGGCTGCTTTTGTGTATGGTGTCAACACGTATTTGTCCAAAAATGTGCAGAGTTTATAAATAATCTGTGTATACCTTCAACAGAAAAAGTCTCAGGCATTAAAAGCAGAGCAGATAAGAGAGGGTCAGTGTACTGCAGATGTTTCCAAAAATGGCCTTATGTCTTTCCTAAGAATTAGCTGAAAGGAGGAGAGAAAATTGTAAACATGAAAACAAATACAGAAATCCTTCAAAAGGAAGGAGATGTGGTTGTAAAACGTATGTCCAGCTTTCTAGTAAAACAGAAATATCACTTAAAATGAACAGGATGCCTCTATCCAAGCCAAATTAAGTCTGAACACTGAAAAAGGTACACTTTAGAAAGTCAGACAGGTCAAGGTTCATGGCTGGCGGGCAGCCTCTGTAATTTCCATGGGAATGCCTAAAGAAAATTGTCCAAAGAAAATGTTGGCATCAACTGGGACGTAGCTTGGAAAAAACCCACTGAAAACCAGATGTCTCAGAATACTTTGAGAGTGTCGCAGGAGGCAGACAGGGATGGGTTTTTGTCAGTTTTTCTAATAAGTCAGTCAACTTCTCTTAGCGAAAAGCCAGTTAATGGAATATGGAATAGTGTACACGTCAATTAATATTTTGAAACTGAAGAGCAGCTTTTTGCAAGGGGATACTAGCTGGAGTAAATAAAAATACTTTGTGTCACATTTACCAAAACACATGGATCTGGTATGGGGTTTAGTGTATAAGCAGGCATAAGGACATCCCACTCAAACTGAGGGCACCAAATTCAGCTTAAAAATACAGGAGATGCAGGAAAATACTGCCTTTGAATAAAAGGGCTTGAATTAATATTATAAAATTTAATGAAGTCATGGAGACATTGCTTCAGAAAAGAAAAAGCTCTATTAGTTATGCCTCCAGTGAGTAAAAGAACAACACAAGTGTTAGGGAAGAAAATATTAATGAAAGAAAGAAGTGTCAGTACAAAATGGTTAGGTTGAGATGGAGAATCTGCGGGAAAAAGATAAGTGAATGCAAATTAAAAAGAAGCTGATCAAATTCAAAACCAAAAGCATATAGCCCATAGAATGCATCAACAGAGTGATATGCTGAGTGAAACCTAGGGAATAAGATGCGTGCTACAAAATGCAAATACATCCATTGCATTGTTGAGAAGGATATTGAAACTGCTCAGGAGACCAACAGGCTGGGAAGCTCAGCTGGCTGTTTTATAGGTATGAATATTTGGAATAAAGATGTTGCTGCTTATGTTGGGTTATAATTCAGAATTGATCAAAAAGTGTGAACTCTAGGCTGCAAAGGTGAGGAAATAGGTTTTTCTTTCTGTGAGAAAGTGCAGTGTAAAATAAGTCAATTCCACTGTAGTTCTTGACTTTGGGTTTCGCTTAATTAATAGGTCTGGAGGTGTGGTTGAAAGACATTTGTCAGGGAATGTGCTTTAAAAACAGCTAACAAAGGAGAAATACAGGAAGCCGACAGCATCAGATGTAAATATGTATGGGTTTTGAGCGTGTTGGATCAGGATTTTTTGAGTGAGCTTCCTGCAGCGCTCATAGCATTGTGCATGAAACTCCTGCGTGTATCAATGCTCAACTAGGCTCCTGTAAGCAAACAGCAGCTTTGAGATGGCACCAGTTGCACAGAGGCAGACTGCAGTTAGTTCTTCACAATCCAGGCAATTCCTTTGTCTCCATCCAATCTTTGCAAAGCAGGCTCGGAAAAAAACAAATAAACAAAAAACAAAACCAGGCAAACAGGAAAGATGTTTAAAGGAACAAGGAAGTTGCACTGCCACAATGGCAAGTTTCAAGTTTCTAATAACAAGTCGTTTGAAGGGAGTCAGTTATAGGAAAGAGGAAAGGAGATAAAGTAGGAAAGTGAATTGTATGTGGACAGTCTGCATGCTGCAAGGTAATGACAGGCTGTGAAATCTTAAGGCCTCAAATATAGTTCTGGGTTCTTTAACAAACACACGGGGACAGAGTCGTGAGCACTCAGCGTGCCACCCACCAAGGGGTAAGAAACAGAGTGGGGGAGATGTGAGCCATACAGGAACACAAGGGCAGTGCTTTAAGCAGACCTGCCATTGTTTGTTATCCTTGGTGAAACCCTGCCTTGTGAGGAGAGAGCTTGTATATAACCTGGTGATTAAAAGAAAGAGGTGTCTAATTTGGGATTAAGAGAATCACTGAAGAATTTAATAGTAAAAACAGTTGCTAAAGCAGCTGTTTCAACACAGCTTATACAATTGGCAGCCAGAGTGCTTCAATTTTTTAAGTAGGTGACATATTTAATTTCTCTGCACAGAAGTTTCTTAAACACATATCAAGAGAATATTCTAAATTCTGGAGGGTTTTGTCCAACTCTCTGTGCCCATATATTCACCTAAGACTTTTAAGCTGCTTTTCAGCTATGACACTTTAGAAAGTCACACTTTGGCTATGTTAATCCATGTTGAGTAACACCTTACTCTGCAAATAGAAGCTAGTACAAGCCTGATCCATGGCACAATCCATGGATGTCTTCCTATGGACTGTCATCAGCAGTAGCTTTAGACTGAAATACGATTACTGTTAAAGGATATTCCTTAATTTCTTTTATGTCTGTGTCAGTCTGGTAATACTTTTGTAAACTATGATTAGGACTCCTTTTCCCCCCAGGAACTCTGCCCACCAATGTCAGTGGTCTCTCCATATTTTGGAGCTCCTAGAAAAAAGAATATATGCTCTATATGTTCTTCTCCAGCCTTTCCCTTCTTACCACAAATATAAGTGAAGTAAAAGTAGGACTTTAAAATGAATGTAATTCAAGGTTGTTGAAGAATTGCAAATGTTCAGATCACTAGGGGTTATGGACCAGTAACTTTAGAGCAAGCATGGAGCTAAAACTGCTGTTGTGTGCTATTAGAAAAAATTAATTTCTGCTTTCTTAAGAATCTTTACCCTCATCTCAGGCTTGGAAAGATTGCATTGTTCTAGTGTTCAATAGTTATGTAAATTAGTGCTAATCTTGTCACTTAGCACCTATTCAAAATTTTCTACTAGAACAGTTCTTTAAAATATGGCATAAACAAAGCAGAAGATGCACAGTGATACTGTTCTTTTGTTGGTGCTTATTTGGGGAAATCTGCATAAGCTACTGAGTACCTTTACTGCAGGTAAAGATGTGGACATTCCAGCAAGACTTTGTAGGCATGTGATGGGTGTTAGTGCCTAGACCACTAGTCAGAATTTCAGCAAGTTTTATTTTGGAAATGTATTAAATACCCCAGTGCATATGCTAAAACCTTAACTACACCTTTATGGTAATGGTCTTTGCTGTACTTGAAAACTTTGTCTGCCAAATGTAACTTAATCTGGCTATAGAGAGATTGACAGAACTCATACCTTCTGCTGGCTCCTGTCTGGTATTGCTGTGGCCTCCGCTGGTTGTGCACGAGCAGATGGGATCCTGCAGCTGTTTGAATAAATATTAGTTTTAAAGAGTTACTCTGCTCTGATTAACCATTCAATGAGGGGGGAACTGGCAGCGGAGAGAGTGCCTGAGGAATCTCTGTTTCAGGCCCCTTGCCCAACAGGATTCATTTAAATGTTTAAGCGATGATGAGGTGAGGAGTCATGTAAACTGGAAGCTGTTCCTCAAGTCACCATCTTTTCTCCATGCACAGAGTAATTGATAGCTTATGTGCTTGCAACAGCTGAAAAAACGGAGCAGAACATGCAGGCACGTCCACTGTGTGACATACATGGGAAGTATGACATACGAGGAAAGTGTTAAGTTTAATACAAAGTGAATTATCTGGCTTTTTTGTTCCACTCCAGATGTAATTCAGCAAGGAGATTGGATCTGTGCATTAGATAGTCTGAGACAGCACCTTGGAAATTGGCAGCCAGTTCCAGCCAGGGAGGATGGGAACTGTGGTGAACAAACCCCCCCCACACACAGATTAGCAAATTCTACCCCAAGCCTTCAGGGGTCCTCGGATGTAGAGTAAGCTGGCACTTTTATTCATTTGAGGAGGAAAAATAGTCTTAGTTTTCCAGGTGAAGAGAAGTGCTTTGAGAGAGTACAGTCTGTTGTAGATCATGACAAAATCTGGCAAGCAAAACCAATCTCAGCAGGATTTCACAGCTGAAAATCCATGTGAATGGCTTTTTGCTTGGATCTAGGTGTTAGTGTACTGTTGTACATAGCCATGTGTCACCAGGCTTTGGTCCCTCATTTAGCATTTTTGTTATGAATTTTGGCTCGAACTGAGATGCTATGTTTACTGAGAACTGAGATGTCTTCAGTATAAAAAGAATGTATTTTTAGAAGCATGGTATCATCAGTTTTTCCCATTTGTTTTGCTTTCTTAAAGAGGTAATAGTGTTATGCTTTTGAACTGCAGTCAACCACCGAGAACAATAGCTGGGATAAAGTGAGTAGATTAAAGGTCATAATAAGTCTTTTTTTCCTCAGACCCTCAAACAGCAAACACCCTCTCTACGTTCAGCGATTAAAGATTTGCAAAATCAGTTAAAAGCTTTAAGGATCCCAGTAGCTCCGCTGAGAAAGCCTACAGTGACTTTGCTGCACGTACTGTTTCTTACTGGGTGGCTCTGGTAGTCCTCTAATTAGCTTCGTAGGGGTGTCTGAAGGCATCTGGATTTCTCACTGACTAGGGAATTAGGCTGAATTTCAGCTGCCTGAATACACCATGCTGGTTTTGAGCATTTTCCATAAGGAGCTCTTTACTGCGTGGTGTGCAGCCTCCTCTGGAATGGCGAGTGGAAGCAGCTCAGAGGTACAGGCTGTGCTGCGATACTGACTGCGCCATGCTTTGTGGCAGAAAGCACAGAGCAGATTGGTTTGTAAGGAAAGGGAATTAAAAAAGCCAAATTCAATTAGTCAGTTGAAATTGAGTTGGGGTTTACAACTTGAATTTTTAGGCCCAGATCCATCAGAGCACTTAAGCACCTGCTTTACCTTGAATGTGTTTTGCTTTTCAATAGCAGTCTAGCTATCAGAGGTCTCCAGGAAACCTGGACTCCAACATGCATTGTAAAGCATGGGGGAAAGATGTAGTAGGTACTTGGAGAAATTTCACTTTTTCACCGGCTGCACTTTCTGTGGTTTAAATAATGCCTCTTTAATGTTCCCTTAATGCAATGCTTTTTGTTAAATACCCTGTAAATAATATCAGGAAAGGTTATTTAATGAATAATCTGACTTTTTTCTTTAAAGAGACTTGTTACAGATCTTAACCTGGAATCTCTATAGTATTACTGAGGGGAATAACAACCTTAGTGCCATTTTAGTTTGATTTCTTTGTGTGAAAGGTGGACAGCTATCCCTTCTCTCTTGTCACCAAACATCTGAAAAAAAGCTTTGTTATTGAGAGATTACTGCAGTGGTCCTTGGTCATACAGAGATTTCATCAAAAGCATTTTGCTTTTAATGGACAATGGAAAATGCTCAGCTGTCCGTTATTACACTTCTTTGTACACAGTCTAAAAATATAAATGAAAATTCTAATTACATCTGTAATTCTGGGTCCCAGCTGAAATTGCTTTAATCCCAATGTGGGGAAAAAAAATCAATGCAGAATCCTTAACCCTGGTCTTTTCGTCCTTAGACATTGCATTTTCAGTTGTGCTAGTTTCTACCACAAGTTTTATAAGTTTTGCATGGGACTTTAATATACAGACACTATTTTGCATCCTCAGAATGGTACTGCTGCATTTCTGACTTAGTGAGTAATGGTTTACGTTGTAGATGTTTGTTAATGATGCAAAATTTCTCCCTTCTACTCTTTGATCATGAAAAAAAGAGAAGGTTTTGAAATGTTGCAAAGTTCTCAAAAAGAAAATCCCATTTTCCTGGAAGTAGAATTACACTTATTTTTGTTAAAGAAGAACTCAAGTTAGCACTGAAGTTTTAACATTGAGGTTTGTAGAGGATGTCATTCTGGACTAACCACAGGCTCTCTGGACTATATTGTGTTTTTTGTCTATGGGATTCTAAAAATTAGGTCTGTCAAGGTTAAATATTACCATTGTTGGGTTTTTTTTATATCCACATCTTAAGTACAGGACATGCCATTGAGTGTTTTCTGTTTCTGAAACCTGCACCCTTCTGCAAACCTGTATTAGACCAATACTTGCATTAGTTTGAGTTAGTTTCTAGGGAAAGGAAAGGAGGGATTGCTTTTATGCTTTAAGGCCTATGCAAACTATTAATTGTCCACTAATTACAGCTTCCTCTGAAGCATCTGGTTCTGGTAGTAGTCAAAGGCATGATGCTGCAATTTAGGGCATACTCTGCTACATTGGCCCAGTTGCTGTGCTATTAATAAATGTAGATGTGGCATCATGTAGCAGAGGTGCGCTATTCAGCTGGTAGAATGTCTTGTTTCTTAGTAATTGCGTATACGTACCCCTCTCCAGATCATGATCACTCAAAAAGTGACAAACAAACTAACTGCCTTTTGATCAGTCTTTTTCTCTAAATACTTGCAAGGGACAATTAAAAGGAATGCTTCCACGTGGAGTGAGGCATTTCGGCAATCCACATCTACTACTCAAGCTATTTGTTTGCTCTACAAGGCTGTCAGGCCTTAACTTCCTGACTTCATTCCAGGATACAGATGTCTCATTCTCTCTGTGCCCTCGCCTCCCCTTTTGGATACCATTTTCCAATACAAGAGCCTAATCCAGAGCTCATTGGGATGCTTCAATTGACATCCAGAGGCTTTGGCTGAGGCCGGATGAGTCTGGGGCACAAAGTTCCTCTGCATCGAGTTATTCCCTCTTGTCAGTCTGGTATCTAGGCAGAGCATGAATTTCTTTCCATCTTTATTTCCCTCTGCAAAGTATCTTGATGGGTTTTTATGAACATGCCACTTCAAGTCTATCACACTGCACAATCTGCAAATACTTAGAATGATATTGTAGTAGTGACCTTTATTGTTCATTAGTGAATCAGCAGCCTAGCTTGCTGTGGCTTTAAATGAGCTTTATAAATTGCTTGTTGTTTTCAGTGATGATTCCCTTGATTTGAACATACTAGAGCAAAGATAATTGGTTGATTCATTATGTAAAAGATTGTTTCAAGTTAGAGGGTGTATTCATTTAATTTTTCTTCCCCCCTGAATCAAATTGAGACTTGCTGTGTGGAATCTTTGCCAGGTTCTCACCAGGTTCAGATCAGGAAGTGCTATTGTTTCTGTTTTTCTCAACTGATGGCATGTAATAGCCTTCCTGGGCCGAGCAGAGGTACGGGTCTGAATGTCCTGGTGTCCATCATAATTTACGCTGAAGCTACTAACAACATCACGTCTTGCACATAAGATTCTGCTGCATGTGGTAGTCTTTGACACATGATGTATTTATGTGTTCAAAAGAAATCAAAGTCTATACTTGGTGGTGCTGTCCAAAGCCTCTCTCTATCTTCATCTTGGCTTGTCCCTATCTTCTAATGGCTGTGCTATCACCACTCACAAAGGTATCACTAATTCCCAGCTGTTGGCATTGCTTTCCCATTGCTCAATGATGCAGTGTTTTGATGTGTCTTGAAAGCGTTTTTTCTGTCTTCTGCTGTGTGCTCTCTCTTCCAGCTTCAGCATCCTGATATCTTCTGTTCTGGGTACATGACTAAGCTGATATAACTGTGTTGTCACAGGCTGTGCTTGCTGTCTCTAGAAGGTTGCTGTGCTCCAAGAACTTTGCTGTTGCAAATTATATCTTGTCGTCTGGCATTCAGCATGGTGTGCAGATGGCACAGAAGAGATTTGTTTAGAAGCTACATATCTCCTCTATTACAAGTGCTGGGGAGGATGCACACAGATCTGGGGTATTGATGACTGCATCAAAGAGCAAAGGACACTGCGTGCTTCAGGGGCCTCACTAGTAAGTCCTGCTGGATGCCTGGTGCTGCACCTGACCAGGATTGCATGGAAGGAAATCACATAGATCTGATGGTGATGGTTTTAAACTAAAAGAGGGGAGATTCAAGCTGGTCGTGAGGAAGAATTTTTTTACAATGAGGGTGGTAAAACACTGGCAGAGGTTGAGAGGTGGTGGATGCGCCATCCCTGGAGACATTCAAGGCCAGGCTGGATGTGGTTCTGAGCAACCTGATCTAGTTGAGGATGTCCCTGCTAGTTGCAGGGGTTTGGATTAGGTGACTTTGAAGGTCCCTTCCGACCCAAACCATTCTGTGGTTCTATGATAGTGTCTCATATCATTTTGGACTCCTTGCAGGCATTGCCAGGGCTGGCACTGCTGGGGAAGAAAGCAAAGAAGAGCCAGGCTAGGAGGGGAATGTGGCAAAACAAGTGGTGGGAGCCATGGTCTTCTGGAAACCAAACCTGGGCCTTGTGAAGGGAGGCAAAGGGCAGCAGAGGATGTGGCATTTTGCTCCGTTGCCATGTCCTTCCATCTTCAGCTTGTTGTCTATCATGAAGTCCACTGACTTCCAGATTTGCTTTTCTTAAGGAAACAAAGTGCAGCTAGTGGGAAGGTGAAGAACTGAGCATGAAAGTGAATGGAAGACCTTGTTTTAATTTGTGAATGGACCACATAGCTTGTGTATATACATATAAAGACATTAAAGTCAGTGCCATATATGTGAGTAAAATCTCTACCTATACCCATGAGCCTGGATTACAATGATTGGGAGCTGTATTGTGCATTTGCTTAATGCTGCATGGTTCAGGTCTCAAAGCAAAATTACAGTGATGTATTTGATGTACCGGTGGCGTGTGTCTCATTCACACACAGCTATTCTGCAGGGCATGTTGAGGGGGTGTTTGAGGAACCGATGAGATTCACGACTGTGTCTCACTTCCCCAGAATCTGCTTCTGCTACCAGAATCTGGTGCGCTAAACCCTCCTCATCTGAACAAGTCAACAGCCTGTCCCAGGCTGCCTCCTCAGAGAATGGCAGGGACTTTGTAAATAGAGGAAACAATTGAATGATAAGTTCACACTTCAGCACACTGCTTAACCTGATAACAGTTAATTACATACAGTATTTTTAAATGCAGCAACAGGGAGATAACTCATGCGGAGGTGCAGCACAGGCACTTGGGCCTCATGACTGAAGGTTAACCTCTTACTACCCATGCCCCTAAAGAGCCTAGTGTCCTGCAGCTCCAGATCTCACCAGCTTTGACCATTTACTGACTGGCAGTGACTTCAGGGCCATCCACGTAGCATTTTCCTCAGCTGCAGGCATGGGCAAGGGGAAGCTGAGCCCAACAGCCCAACTTGCATGGCCTCACTTTGAAAGAGAACCTGTGTGCTGGCGAATGGGAATCACAGGGTGGTACAACAGGGGTTGTCTCCACCACAGGCAGCAGGTAGAGCATGTCCAGCCGGCAGCCGCTCTGCTTGCTGCAGCTGCACTGATGTTCGTGTAACTGTAGAAGCTCTGAAGGAAGAAGCCAGCATAAACACAGCTGGAATGGGCTGCAGTCGCAGGGCGCTCACGGCCGTCTATGAGCCACGGCAGCTGCAATCAGTGCTACTGCTCTCTGGGCACCAGGTGGGACATTTCCGTCTCTCCCAGCCCAGTGGGATTGAGGGGTTTGACCCTGGTTATTTAAAGCTCAACTTCAGGGCATCTGCTGTCAGAGTACCCACAAAGTTTGTGACTTAATGCAAGTCTAATTAACTGATTTGCCTATCCAATCTGGAGATTTACACACTTCTGTAGAGGCAGCTGTAAAGTTATAACTTCAGCTGTTTATCATGCCTTTAAATCTCAATTATTAAAGGTGGTGTTTAATGGCTGGCTGGAAAAGGGGTGGTTACCGGAGTGTTAATGGACTGTGACAAGCCAGGAAATGTATAATCTAATGCCTGTATAGAAATGAATGGTTCTAGCAAAAGAAAATGTAGGGGGGAGGATGTACGTACAGGCTGTTTGCACTGTTTAGGAGCAATTCAGTACATGAGCAGTAGGGGAACAACAGGGACTGAAATACTGAAAATGAGCTGCTTGTCTTTAAGATACCCCTCGTTCCCAGAAATCAGCCATTATTTTCCTCTGAATCTTGAGCTTTGCCTTTGTTGCAAAGGGGGGAAAAAAGGGAATGGCACATTCCAGTGAGTTTAACAGAATGTCTGGACCCAGAAAGAAATGAAACGGAGAGAAAAATAACCAGTTACCATCAATTTCAAAAACAGATTCCTTTTTTTATTGCAGCATGGTTTTATTATCCAGTTTGTGCCATGAGAGGCAGAATTGACAGCCATGCTTCATCATGGCAGTGGGGGAAAACGCTGCGAGGAATACTTGAACTATAATGAGAGACTCTTTGGAGGACAAAAAAAAACCCCAACCCTACAAGCTTGGTAATAACATTAATAACCACTTCTCACAGGGTTTTACTAGGCTGCTAAAGATCAGACAGTGTGTAAGATCCTAGCAGCTGAGTAGTAAAGACCTGGGTCTGGGTTGTTACTACTTAGGAAAATTCTTTTGATGATTCCTGTTACTTGTTGAAAACCGTTTGAACAGCACGGCTGAATAAGCACCGTGCTTTAAATTCATTCCAGGTGAAAAATGAGAACTGGATAGAAATTGGGTTTACGTATCTTTGAGAGCACTCTACAAAACAGCATGGATAGCAGTAGTATGACCGAATAGGCAAAGGGAGGAGACTTCCTTGCTCCAGAGGGGCTCTCCTGGTGCCTGAGTGGTGTGTTTGTTTGCTTCTGAAGAGGAATTTTGACTATGGCAATGGAATTTCATTTATATCAAATTAAAATCTCCTGAACCACCACAGGACCTTTAATTTATACCCAGTTAGCCTCCAGAAAAAGTAGAGATCTGCAGTAGAGGTTAGGTTGAGGCAAAGAGATGTGGATGGTGTTTATGGCTTCCGTGCTGGGCCATTGCTGGGGTCTCACCTTCTCTGCATCTCACTCCCTTCTCATTGCTTGCCTGCTCTTGGGGGAAGTAGCTGGCTCACCTCAGGCAGCAATAGTGGGGTCCCCGTGTCCATTGGAGCTACTGCACAGTAATGCAGTACAAATATTACCATAAAGGGGATTTCACTTTAGCATCTTGCCCCAGTGCTGGGAGTTCTGCATGCATTCAGTACTTCTTTGTATTAGAGTCTGTGTTGAAATGCAAAATTCATCTGAGAAACAGAAACATTTGCTTCTCTTGCTGGCTTAAGATGCATGTATCCTTTAAAAAGAAGTTTTCTCCCCTCCAATATAACTTGGCCAGTGTTGCCTCAGAAATGTGATGCAGGAGAGGAAAGGCTAAGAGCTCTTTTAGTCTGTAGGAGGAGCTTTCAGCCCCTGCTGATCTGCAAAACAAAAGACCAAAGGAACCTTAAAATCTCTCTTCCCAACAGAGCATGGGGGTTCCTGAGCAACAAGCATGACTGCTTAGCATTGAGAGTAGGTTACCAGTGCCAAGAGGTTAATGACTCACATGGTATTATGTTGTGTTGAATAATGAGTAACATATGAAATGACACATGTTGTAATGACTCGCTACTTAAAGTACCAATCTACTTAAAATCCCTCTAAGCTTGAAGAGATCACAGAATAGCGATGTCTTGTTCAATAGGTGCTACTTTATTTTATGCCTCCTGGTAGAAGAGATGTACCATGCTTGAGAGCATATGAACAAAACAAGTGAGGAATTGAGTAGGAAGGATTATTGGGCTAGTTGTTTTGAATGCTTAATGGGCATTTATAGAGCACTGGCTAGCATATTCGGGGTTTTGTTGCTCTTGCTTTGAGGGTTTTAATCCTGATTATTGTAGTTCCTATGTTTGTAGGTTGAATTTAGAGAAGCAAAGAAAGGGGAGCTTTGCCTGCAGGATGGGATTATCAAGCTGGTCTGATATCTGCTGTGGAAAATAAACTAACGCTGGAGCAAAGGAGCAACACAATGGTTTATGGCTTTGTTGCTGATTTAGGGGGTTTAATTAAATAGCACTCTGAATTCTGATGTTAGCCAGTCTGTGACAGTTTGCTCCGTTAGGGGTTGAGAACAATCAATTTGATTGCGTGCAAAAGAGACTGTTCATGCTGTCATAAGAAATCTTGTATAATCTTATGGTAAAGTTTTAAACCTGTCAGACTACTGTTTTCCTATCTTACTATCTTACAGCTGTTTCTGCAGTCTGCTTATCTGCATGGAAAGCTAGTATCAGACTAAGCTTTATGCTTGTTCCTAGATGTAAAAACAAGAGGAACACCTAAATGTCTCCAATTGCTAAGAGCTGCCCAGGGAGAGCTGCTGGGGCCCAACATCTCTCAATATGTAGCCCTGGACATTTGCTCTCTAGCTGCTTTAAGGCTAGACTTCAGCTAGAGTAATGTAAACCTGTCTATGCGCTTACCTTCCGGGACTGTGGTGCTTTTGCTGTTTGCTTCTAAGTATTCCAAGCCATCGTACTGTAGAGAGAGAAAAACTAAGCATAGAAGCTCTCATGCACAGGCCAGTCCAGGCCACTGTGAAGTTTTGCAAAACTGCTTGTGCGTTAAGAGCATTGGGCCTGCCTGCATTGCATCTGAAATGTACTCTTGCTTGAATTTCGAACTTGTATGGGTCCCTACTTCTGCAAATCCAAAGCAAATATGAATTCTTTTTAAAAGGGAAGAGAGAGAATTTTCTGCTTTTTCCTCCCCCTGCCCCAGAAACACAGGTCATGAAATGATCGTTATTTTTATGGGTCTGCAAAGCCTGTAGAAGTCAAAGCTATGTAATACACGTTGCAGAGTGTTCTGCTAATCAGTCCAACCGCAGTCGTGCCTGGCCCAGGCATGAGGGTCTGGTAACTGGAAACCTGACACTGAAGGAATTCCAAACCCAGTCCTCAAACTAAAAACAGCTCTCTCCGCATGGCATGTGCTACATGAGAGCCAGGGATTGCATTCGTTTACGTTATCTGATTTTTTAGCCTTGTATTGTTGATAAAAGAACAGGAGAAGAAAGCACCTTCACCAGCTCAGCCCATAAATAATCCGTGTGTGGTGTGTTTGAGGTTAGTATGACATTGTTAGACATCGGCCTTCTTCTGAGAGGTACAAGCCTCTCTCACAGACAGCAGCCACTGAGCACTTCCTTGTGCTGCAGATTCTTTGCAGCGCTAAGACATCAAATTTGATTTCCAGTGGCTTTTTAAATGCAAAACTCATCATTGTCTATGGGAAGTATTGGTCTGAAACGGCAAAGAATATTTGTTAGAGGAGTATCTCTCCTATCAAGATCCAAGACAGACTTTAATGAAGCTCAGAGTCATGCAGTGATTTGTTTTTTAAACCTGCAGTGATTTAATTTTTTATATCTTTTTTTTTTTTTAGTTATGTGCACACTGAACATTAAGCAACAGAAGTCCTTAGTGCCACTTACTACAAACAGCACTGCGGTGTCTTTAATACTGTATCTGAAGAGATAGGGACTACATGGTCTTTTCAGTCAGTTTTTAGTGCATGTTGAGAAAAGCTTTAGAAAGAGACAGTGTAATGTATTTGGTACTGTAAGATTGTTTGTTTGTATAATTTAATTCTTACATCAGTTTCTCCTTTCCCCTTTAAAAGTAGATCCTCCTGGCGGAGAACAAACAGCATGCAATCACAATGCATACAATAGAGTTCTTCAGTGAGAATTTGGACACAAGATAGGACCTTATTGCTTTCTCCTGCTCTTTAATCACAGCCTGAGCTGCCTGATGCCATCACCCAGAGTCTCTGTATGTCTTGTTTAGACATGAAAGAGGCTGCAACCAAATGTGGGCTTTCCATTTGCCGCTTAGTCTGTAGCTGTCTTTGAAGTATTTCAAGAAGTACTCCCTGACAAAGTAAGAATACAGTTTTTCATGTGAGATTATATCCCTTGCAAAATATTCTCTCAGCAGCGAGAAGGAGACAGTGATGTAAGAAGAGAGCATTCCCTTCCTTGCTTTTTACCAGGTACTAAGAGGGTGACCTCTGTGATTCTCCCTATAGAACAGAGGCAAGAAAAACTCTTTGTCATGATGAAATCCAAACCCCCAACGTGATGGGGCACAGCGTGAACAGCCAGACTGTCATTTTGCTTTCCTTTCAGAAAACCCAAGCATGTGTCTCATGGCTGATGTTAAAGGTGACCTGCAAATGGGGGTTAACAATGAAACACAGTAAACCTGAAATGAAATGATTTTTTCTGGTTGTTTTTTGAAGTACCGGGTATTTAGGCCAGTCTACCCTGTGAGATGCTGCACAACTGAAGAATTACTGAAATCAGAGCTTAAAATAAAAAAAAAGGAAACTGCAGAAAGCAAGAAGTGGTTTAGTTGGATTTTTGAAACCTATAGATACCAGTTTTTCAGTGACTAAATAGCATTTTGGGTAAAAGAAGCCTTTCTTAAGTGTTCTGAATCCTTTGGTTCAGTTTTAAATAAACCCAGAGACTCTTAAAACTTGTGCAGCAAAGCCAGAAAATATTCGATTTTTTATTCTTGGTAGTTGGAAGATAAATAAAGGGAGGGGGGAGGAACAAACCTACTTCAGGCTTTACTTGACATAGAGAAAATAACAATCACACTTCTTACTTGAGTCATTTATAAGGTAAACCCGTAGAGCTGCTAACCAGCGTATGAAATTATGTGGCGAAGCACATGTGAGATCTCTAATTTCTCTGCAGGGTGAGGTGAGATTTAGCTACCTCACAATAAAATGAACATTTTAAGGGGCACCCTGACCATGACATTTTTGAGGACTGCATTTTCACACTGTCTCATCAGTTTCACTCCTTTCTTGAATCTGCCTCCCATCCTTCCATTGCTTGCTTCAGCAGCAGCCTCGCTTTTAGCTACAGCCACACCAGTAATGCCTCTTCCAGTGGGGAGCCAGCAGAGCTAACTATCAGCAAAAACACTTTGTGAGCTCTGAGATCAGTTCCTTCCCAGGATGTTGTGTCAGCTTCCCTACCTTCTGCCTGCCATTAATTTCACTGGGCCCCCAGGTCAAACAACTGGCCAAAATCTGGAAAACAGCTGATGGCCAGAGCAGCTCCTACTCAGCATGTCCTCTCAGAGGACACGCTCCTGGGCTGGTCCTTTTGAGTGGCTGGACCTGCTTGACCCAATTTGTGGATTTCTGATCACTCCCTTGGGTCACTGATTTTCCACTTGAGGTTATTGGTTTGACCCCCAAACCGTGGGTCACTTGGGAGGTGTGATACAGCCCTGTGAACTCTGAACTTATCAGGAGCCAACAAAAACAGGGAGGGAGGGGAGAAGAATTTCATTAGCCCTCCTCAGAGGTGGCAATATCTGCAGAGTGAAAAAGCATGGGCTGTTTGGCTTCTTGTAGAAACAAACACAGCATCTACAAGGGGCTGCCAAGTAGAAAGTGTTTGCTTTGAGCTGTTATGGCAATTTCTTTAAGGATAAACAGCAGCATATACTTTTACACCATGAGCTACCAAGTGAAAGTGGTGCTGCTCCAGAGGAGCCCTGTTCTTCCTGACAGGAACTGCCCCCAGTGTCCCAGACTTACTCCTAATGGTGACAGCATTTCTACAGCCAGAGCTTGGTATCTGTAGGTTTTTTCTTCTGCCTTAAAAAGGCTGACTTTCTCATGGTTAATTTGACTCACATGGGAAAGGAAGGGCTGTTTTTCCTGTATTGTAAGACTTGTTAGATGGTGGTTCATGTCAGAGGTTCATGGAGACTCCCCAGGCTGGTTGGTTGCACTGTGAGCAGTTCCCTAAGAACCAGACTTCACTGGGCATGGCTGGTGGCTGGGGAAGAATGAATCCCCAGGAAACAACTTGGCTTCCACATGCAGTACTAGTCATAAAAGGGAAGAAAAGTGTTGTCACTGTTGCGTGTTTATCTGCCCACATGTCACCTGCTGGGATCACCAGGGAACTGAGCTGGAGAACATGGTGCAGCCACAAGGATATCTGTCGTGAAATTTCTTCTGGTTTTGGGCAATTACCAGGGTTTCCTGAGGTTTTACTAATGCAAGAGTTCTGGCAATCATTGGTTCTATCACTGCTTGTATTATCACCAAGGCTGCTAAAAAACCTCACATACCTTCTGTCTTTCTGGGGCTTCCCTAAAGGATCCGTGTAAAGCTGATTCAAGCCTTGTCTCCATGTACAACCTCTCTTCCCAGCTGCTAAGCCCTGACTTAGATACTAGACGCCACCTCTAGGTGTTTCGCACTCAGAGGAGAGGAACTGGTGCATGAACATCGATTTTTTTAGAGGCAGATTTTCCCCTTCCCTCGTGTTCCTCTGCAGTTTATCTACACAATCAAATGTATTTGCTGTAAGTGAACCAGAGGTGGATTTAGCTTTGTATCGTAGGTAGCAGCAATGAAGGTCTGATGGCACAAGCTCAGCAGCTTGGGTACATGCTTCAGGTCTAGTGTGCCTGTGCCCTGATGGCTCAGACTCATCTTCACTGCACAGTCCTAGGTCAAAGCTACACTGTCCTCTGCACAGTCACAGCATCTCCTAGAACACGACCAACTGAGCTTTCCTAGAAACAGCTCTTTTGGCTAGATGGCAAAACACCGCAACATCCAGACCTGTGTGAGATGAGGGATGTGTGCTGAAGCCTCAGTAGGTGACACTGGTGTCTCAGTCCTGTTCTCCAGTCATTTTCCTACCAATCGGTCTTGAATTTGTTATTTTAGAGTAATTCAATTTTGCAGTCCAAAAGCTACCTGGCTCTTCAGTGAATTTTGGATCAGGCTCCAAGCTCAGTCCCATTTTAATGTGATCCACAAGAATTTGATTGACTATAGCTGCCAATGAGAACTTCTTATAAAATCTAATATACAGGATTTTGAGCATTATCCTCATATTAAAAGGTGATGGGAGTAGGTTTGACACTTGTTTCTATTGGTTTGCTGCTTGACACAAAGCAGTTCCTGCCATCGCAGAAGCCTTTTATGATTGGAAGTGTGGTTTTGCACACAGAGGAACTAAAAGCTGAGTGTGATGGGACTGAGTAGTGAACAAGTCTTCATGTAGAAATACACGGAGCAACTCTTCGGCCTGCTGTGGAAATTAGGCTTTGCTGCAAGGCATAGGTGTGTGAGCAGAGACAGCAGTTGTCTCAATGCATACAGTTAAGAGGCCTTTTAATATCTTAGAGGGTGGCTTCAGGCCCTTCAGCACTCTGTCTGGACTGTCTCACATGGAGTGGGGGGGGAAGGGGAGGCTGGGAGTGCCTGTCTTTTATAATGTTCTGTTTTTAAAGCAAAAAGTCCCTTGGGAGCATAGGGTCCTAAAAGTCCAAGGCCTGGAATTCTTCCTTTTGCTCTTTCCATTTTAAACAGGAAACATTTGCACTAAGTTATTCCAGGGGGAGAACTGTAGGTTCATTTCAAGGCAGATAATGTTTGTTCATTGCCTATGTCCATGATTTACCCCATGGGCTTAAACGAGCGCAGCAGAAAACCACATGTTTTGTGTTACTTCATGCAAAACAAGTTCCAGTGAGTCTGGGAGCCCAGATTAAGAAAGGGGGAGCATGCTTGTAAAATCTCTATGTGAACAAGGGGGTCATCGACGAATTGCGAACACCTGATCTGCTGGACCAGAATGATGACTTTTATATTAAATCTATGCAAAGAATATTTAAGCAGTTGATGAGTTCAGTCTCAAAGCCACAGAGCAGGTGTAATTGATTTATACTTTTAGCCCCTATTTGGGTCAAAACCCTGTTGTCTTCCTTCAGCTCTCACTCAGAGACAAGTTTCCTCTGCAGTCAGTGGGAGGCTTTGCCCAAAGTGCAAAGACATTTGCAATCAGACTGGCAAAAACTCCTAATTGAGTTGAACTTTTGGGGATGCTCTGGTGACATGTCTGTGAGAACAATTATTTTTGCCATTTGAAAAGAATCACAAGTTAAGGTGTGCTAGGAAAAAATATCAATGCTTCATTAGTGCAAATCATGGAATTAAGATGCAGAAAGCTACGAAGAGGGCTCCATGGCTCATCCTCAGGGATGACATGCTCACATGTTGCTTTCCTTGTGAGCTAGAGCTTGTCAGGTCCATACTGATGCAGACAAGTTACAG
Organism: Psilopsiagon aymara; assembly: GCA_024733675.1. NCBI lineage: Eukaryota > Metazoa > Chordata > Aves > Psittaciformes > Psittacidae > Psilopsiagon > Psilopsiagon aymara. Next base: position 26,896 of record JANRGW010036714.1, on the reverse strand, counting down.
GGCTGTTGTAGTATCAGGCCTTTTATATCACAGGGGTTTTTTGAAACCCCATTGGCAGCTTGCCCATTAAACACAGGTAACATCCCCCAGTCTTTCTTCCAGGAGTTCCAGTTTCTGCAACTGTGGTGTTTGGGAAGTTGTACAGTCTGACATGTCAGGAGGAAAAAATAGTGGGAAATGTCTTGGAAAGCATGAATTTTTGTGCATGTAAGGCTTATGGGATTTGCAGACTTGCAGACCCAACTCATCTGTTTATCCTCAGGCTAGATAAGATTCAGTCAAACATGCATTGTTTAAAGGAGCTTTGTTTCCATTATGGCAAATGGATCAGAGGAGGCTGACTTTGGGCGCTGAAGGGCTCCAGTGCTCCGCCATTGTAAAAGGGCTGTGATGTGCGCTGGACCCTTCCTCCAGCATCCTGGGTGTCAGACTTTCGTAGCACGCAGGTGGGAGGCTTGTTACCCTTCATAAGTTCCTTTGATTCATCGGGACCTGTCATGCTTGAGGTGGCATTTCCTTTCCCAAAGTAAACATAGATTGTGAGTACAATAACGCGTCACTGGGCTAGCAGACTGCCTTTTCATGTGCTTCATTGTTTTTCCTCCTCAGGCGTGGACCTGCAGAGCCACTGGAATATTTAACGGGGCCACGAGTAGTATACAAAGAGAGAGATCTTCCTTACTACCAAGGAGGACAGCCTGTCATCCACCCATCTAAGGGGAACTACATCCGTGCGCCAGACACAAGAGTGGCAGAATTGAGGTACCCTCAGTACTACCCAGGCCAGCCCGTCACAAGCCAGCATAAAGGACCCCTCCGGCAGGATGTGCCACCTTCCCCTCCTCAGTCCCACCGAGCACCAGCCTATAATGAAATTGTCCGACACCGCGGGACCAGTCCAGAGCAGTACCAGTACAGGCAACAGGATCCCAGGCAGAAGAACCCCATGACTGCAGCTGTATAGCTACACACTGGACTTGCTAGCACAGCTTGGGAGGAATCCCATCGGACATCATATCCTTGTAGAGTTGTTCCTAAGCGTAGCTGCCTGTAAGAGTGGCACACGAGACCTGGAGTCGTTCTTACTGAGCTGGGCTCAGCATAGATGCTTTCTAACAGGCAAACTAAAGCCACGTGAGGTACGATGTGTTTTAAGTACGTGAGATACCAGACAGTTAAGTATTTTTTAATTCCTTTTAAAAATAGACAGTGGCTGCTGCAAAAGAAGCGCAACACTTAATACACCTCAGGGCTATTTACCGAATCCAGTTACACCCATACAGCATGCAGCTATCTGTATATACAAGGGCGGTGGTGTCACCAGAGTTTACGTCAGGGTGCTGTTGTAGAGCCTTTAAGTGGGAACACAGCATACAATAAGGACTTTGTACAGAGCTGGGAATCTTGTGTAATCCAGTGTGAGTTGACAAGGGACTACCACGGAGGTAGTGGCCACATTCCAGGCACGTTCAGACCAGCAGCTCTGTGCTTTAAGGATGCTGCAGATTTGTAGTCTGGCCTGTCTTCTGCTTTCTGTTTGCTGGTGGCAGCATTTATCTTGTAGCCTTCATTTTTTGCAGGTTGTGTAGCAAGATTCTCCTCTTGTTGCAGCTGCTGCATTTAGAGTAAGGCAAAAAGCTTTACCCACCATGCTTGGGCAGGCTCGCAGAGGACAGGGCAGCCAGCCACCCAAGAAACGTGTGTCTGTACATGTGTGCACTCATGAGTGTTTCTTAGATATATAGTATGCACTCTTCAAATGTAAACCCTGGAGATCAGATCCTCAGCTGCTGCCAGCTCTTGGGGTTTCAGTAGAGTTGGCCTACAAGAAGTGCCTGAGCAGATGCCAGCGGACAGGAGCTCCATGATTCATATTAAGTTACTGCATCAGGTGCTGCCTTGGCTCCAGCAGGAGCCCCTCCACAGCCAGGTTACAGCACAGTGCCAGCAGCAGCGTGCCCTGCCCTCGCCAGCCTGTCAGTGCAGGGCCACCCTAAGTCCCCCCAGTGGAGCTCAGCCTCAGCTGGTGCCTAGTGCCAAACTACTCAGGTTCCTGCAGCTGGGGGCCATCAGGCCAGCGGGGAATGTTATGTGCAGCAGTGCATAGGAAGAGAGAAGGTGTGGATGTGAAGAGAGGCCATCAGCACAGCAGAGCTGGAGGGGTGCACAAGGCGGTGGGGTTCATGGCAGCTCTTTGCCCCACGCAGCCTGAGCTTGCTCTGCAGCCAGCCAGCCTTGGGGAGGTCAGGAATGCATGTCCGCAGCCACAGGGACCTGTGCTACTGGCCCAACAGGGCCATGGCTGTGCAAAGCTTTGTCTCAAGGATTTTGTCACAGGGAAACCATGTGGTCTTGTCACCTAGCAATACATTTTGTGAAGTTTCCAAGTGCCCTTAATTCCTCAACTTCTGCTGTGGCAGCAGAGTGCTATTAAGCCATTTGGGCTCCTCTCCTCATCAGGGAGAGACTGTGACCTGGCCACACATTAAGCACAAGGATTTCTTTGATGTCTTCTTGACACCTTTGGTATGCAACAGATTAAATCACGTAGGTCACTTCCCAGGTATTAAATATCACCAGCAGGGTTTGTCCTGCTAGGATGATGTCCTTTTCCTGGATACCCCTGGGAAAAGGGGTGGTTAGAGCAAGAGTTCTGGAGGGCCCAGGGCATGGTGGGCCTGCGTGCTGCTGCTTTCAAGGAACCACCACCGGTGGTAATGGCCCTGATGAGAAGCAGTGTTTAAACCAAGCCAACATTTCTTCTGTGCTGCTAATGCCGGTGAGAGACTGGCATAACCCTGAGCCCTGCGGAGTACTTGCAGCTGCCCAGCAAGCTGTCATTTGCATTCACATCAGTCTGTACCCACCAGCCAGGCTGGGAAGCAGGGGAGAGGAGACAGCTTTGGAGTGGTGGGAAGAACATCTCCATGATTCAGACATTGGGCTGGACTCCCTGGGGCAGGGGCAGGCACAGCTCTAAATCCAGTCAGGAGGAAGCATTGGTGGGAGGGAGAGAGGGAGAGGAATGCAACTGATTATGAAGCAAGTTCAGTTCTTGTTCCATGTCTTTCTGCCCTCTTCCCTCGTAATGTAGGAGGGAAAAACCTCTGGAGGAAGGGTTGAATGTAAGGCTGGATGTCTCTCGGTACCCTCCATAAATAAGGCACATTCCCCAGGGAAACTCTGCCTGTCTTGTACGTGCTGTACACAGCCTTGTACTTCTCTCAAAGAGTTTTAGATGCTGCAGGATACTGAGCCAGGACTTGGCAGCCACGGGGTAGCCGCTGGTGTTATGAAGGCCTGCTGAAAGTAAAGCGAAAACAAATTAAAATACTTTCCTTTCCCTCCTTGAAATATAACCCCTGATACATTTGATCCAGCCATAAAGAAACTGACAGGTTTGTGACAGTGGCTTCATCAAGCCAGGCCACAATGAAGAACAGCTCCAAATATAAGCTGCCGCCTTTGTAAATCACTCTCAACTAACCCTTCCGATGGCGTCACCGTGAACAGTACTTACAGTGTTTCAAGAGACAGGGCCAAATCAAATCTGGATGGAAACAGCTCCTGGGTTATTTTTAGCCTTTGAAGGACCTGCGCAATTGTCTCCCCGTAACCTGAACCTCTCCTTAAGAGCTCCCCTTGACTGCATTGGCTCCACTTGGTTGAGGTGGACAGATCACACAAACACCACCTGAGCTGTAAATCTTCCCCAGCAGACTATTAAATGATGCTTCTGCTGATAGATCAGTCCAGAGCTTCTTCCGAAAAAAGAGGGGGAAAAAAGAAAGTATCATATATGGATGCATCCTACAGGTGAGGAGTGAAGAACAGTCTGACCTAACCGGGGAACAAGACCAAAAAGTATTACAGAGCATCTCATCAATCTCTGGTGCCATTGTTCTGGGAGAAAATTGCCATTTGCTGGTTTAATATCTGGTAGAGGTATGGTATTTTCAAAAGTATAATGTGTAACTACAGTATATATAGTCAGCTTCTCTGCAGTGTAAAATGTATGATTTTAGCACCATATTGTGGAAAAATATGTACCGTGCAGAATTCACGAGGTGCTACAACTGACGGTTGAAAATACACACTTGCAAAATCCAAAAGAGCCGTTAAGTAACAAGTTGTTCTTTTCCCCATATGTCCATATGTTTGGGAAAAATTATGAGTCTGAAATGCTCTTGACACGTAATTGCCTCGCGTTCCCTCATCCAAAATGTGCCAGTCCAGCAGTGAAGTTGCTGACGTAGTGGGTGTGAAGGGAGAGTTGGGGTTTGCCCCAGGAGGAGCGTGCAGTAAGTGTGCGTGCGAGCAGGAGTCGGGACAAGGGGGAGAGCGGCCCGCTCTCCCGTGAACCTGCAAGCTTTGGTTTCCTGAGCTGGTGGTGTGCAGCCTGCCTTTCTGGCTCTGGCTTGGGGCCAGCTGGGCCCAGCAGTTGAAAGATTAAGAGATAGAAAGAGAGCCTGTGGATTTTCTGAGTGACCACCCACTAGTGAGCCATGGTCTTGGCTCGCAAGCTGACATTACCACTGTGATATATTATGATGCTGGAGTCTCTAGGTACCTCTCGAATGCATAAAGAAATAGCAATTGCCCTTTGCAGGGAAAAAAAAGAAAAAGGGGGGGAAACTAAGCATTAAAGAAAAAATAAAGGCTTCTGCCTTTTCAAAGTGCATGCAGCCCTGAATTCCAATTCACTCCAGCTTCCTGATCTACAAATAGCTTCACATGCTGCCTAATTTTTTTACAGATGAATTGTGCTACCTCCTCCTCCCAGCCATCACAGATTTGTTTGTCAGAGATTTAGTGCTGTGAGTGAATCCTGCTGGCTGCTCTGCCAGGGCCTCATCCTGACATTGTTCTGAGCAGGGGCTGCTTTGCACTTCCAGAAGGCCCTACACCATCTCCGTCACAGTAGTTGTGCAGAGTCTTTAAGTCTTAGGTGAAGAATTGAAAGCACTGTTCACTATCGGCTTTCCAAGACGTTGTTCTGTTATTGTGAGGGAGAGAGTGGTGTCTGTGGTCCTGACAATATCTGCATGTTTAAGTGAAACCGATTTTAAAATCATGTGCGATTGTTTTGGGGGAGAAATTCAACACAAAATTTGAGAGGTTTTTTTCTAGTACCACATCAAAGATTTTAATCTTTTGTTACATATGGCTATATAAATTTTACCTGGTTTATTTTGCATTAAAATAAAGGCTTTAAGACTATGTATGACTTTGTATTTGTGTGTAGCCTTTCTCACCTTTGCATCTAAAAAGTCATCCCCACACCTGGATGTGATTTGATGTGGAAAGATCACGTGTGATCAGGCCGGATCAGAATTGCTAAGGTGACTTAAAAAACCCACCATAAAGCAGCCGTGCACAGAGAAAAATATCACAGGGCTTAGTCTGATCCCCTCTCAAATCTGTATTGTCTTTAGTTGTAGAGCTGGAGTCCTGAAGCCATAGCCCTTGAAAGGAGAAGTGAGAGAGAATTCCCTTGCCATCATGGTGAATTTCAGCTCAGGAGACCGCACGTTCATGGCTAAAGCTCTTGTTGCCGGTAGGAACCGAGGTGTTCTGCGGCTGTGTAGCAGGTACCATGTCCAGCCAGCTGAAGCTGTATTTCAGCGAGATGGCTGCAGTGCTGTCTTGCCAGAGATTTAGGACTCCCTGAAAGCTTTACACAGGTACTTCACTGCAGGTACGTGGGTCATTTCACTGACGCTGATGACACTACTTTTCATACTCCAGATTATGTGCCACCATAAATCTGTGTCAGAGCACTGAGATTCAGGCAATCATGTTATGTTAGATGAAGTAATTCTTGAAGTAGCAAATACTTACTGAAAAGTCACCAAAACAGGGAGAAGGAAGAATACAGACCTGCTGAGATTAAGTATTTTTTATTATGAAGGGAAAGGGTGAAAGAACAAAAGAGAAGGACAGAAAAGTGTAGGTACAGCAGAAATTGCAGCAGTGGTTCAGTAAAAATATATGTGTACTGCACTCCAAAACATTTTGAATGCAGATCTTGGTATTTACAGCCAAGTTCATGGGCAACTATGAGTCAATTTTAGCAGGCATTAAATCATAATTCATATAGATGCCAATTTTTAAAGTCACTGCATCATAACTTGCACTCATAGCTAAAAACTGGACAAGTCAAACACCGCTACCTCAGTTTCTCCTTCTGCTGAAGTTGTACAAACAATGCCAAAAATCAAACAAGGCGTGTATTAAAAGCTGGAAGCTCAGCGACCACAGCTTCAGAAGGTCCTCCTTCTGCCTTGGCTGTGGTCTCCCATGGTTTCCCCGTGCCAGGGCTCACTTCCCTGGGACCTGGGCTCAAGTTAAGATCTGTTTTGCAGTCACTGCTGTGTCTGCATAAAGAAGTAATGTGGGTCCATTTGGCTGTTAATTAATTTTAATGAACCAGAGTACACCCTCATGAGCCCTTCATCCTGCTGTAAGCAGCGCGGGACGTAGTGCCTTTCCGCACACAGGGTCTCAGAGCCGGGTTACTCACCCAACAGAAATGCAGTGACGTGCTGCAATGCAGCAGCAGTTGAGCACTGCCCAGGGGCAGAGCATAGCAACCTCCCCGGGGTGAGGAGCTGGGCTACTTGGGAGGCTTTCTGGGAGTAAAATGCCATTACCAAGATTGGAGCGGAGCTGGGCTGCTCCTGCAGCCTCCCGGAAGGTATGGATTGAGCTAGAGGCTTCTGGCTCAAAGGCTCCGGAGGCCTCCTGAGGAAGTTGCTCAGGCTTCCTGTGCTTGGTGTGCTCATCCCGACAGAGAAGGTGCAGGGGCATTCAGGCATGGCTTGGGAAAGCATGGTAACAAATGAGACTGAGGAGGCATCTTTCTTCCCAGTCACAGGATCTGCTCTGGGGAGGGTTGCTCTGCTGCTGGTTTTCCCCATGGGCTGGAAAGGAGTTGCCTGATGCAGGCACCCAGAGAGACAGGATTGCTCTGGGAATGGGGAAGGAGAGGTGACGGGTGAGTGAGAAATGACAGGAGCAGGCAACTGGAGCAAAAGAAGAGGGAGGGATGAGAAATTAAAAGAGGTAGGGAAGAGAAAGGGGTGGGGGGTGAGGTGTGTCAGACCTAAGCAAGAAATATGTGGTGGAGAGAAGAGGGGTTTGTCCCCTATGTGTGAATGTCACATACCAACAAGAAAGGTGGCACTTTCTGATACCACTGCTCCCCAGTTACCGTTTTGCATTCCAGGCTTGTGACACCCCTCCACTGAGGGCAGAATCAGGACCTGCTTGCAGTACAAAGCTACCTGTGCTTGAGGGACGAAGCAGAAGGGCAAGTAGGAATTGTGAGGAAACCTATCAACTAGCATGGGGAGAGAGAGAGACACCACTCACTTCTCACCATCCCCTCCCCTAGTTCACCTCTTGCCACCCGAATCTTACAGCGTGCTCCCTACACACCTCCCTTCACCTCCCTGGGTACCACTAACACCACAGAATCCCCTTCCCTGACTGCCTCTTTCATCCCGGCTTCCCCCGACATCTGACATCCCCAAAGCCATGTTGACCTTCAGACACAACTTTTGCCTTCACTGCTGAGAAGCCTCGAGCCATCTGTGAGGGTAGGTAACCAACACCAGACTTTTACTGGCACCTGAAAGTGATACAGAGCCAAAGCATGCGGCCCCCAGGGCTGCTGTCCCTGTGCAGTGCTGTCTGGGGCTCTCTTCAGCTCACACAGCGCCTCTGTTACAGACAGGGACAAGTTGCAGCTACTTTTGAATCAGTTGCTTTGTGGGTATAGATTGCAAGGAAGATACAGATTTTATCTCCGCCGTCTTTCTGCTAGTCTAGAACAAGCCTTTGACGTGTGCGAAAGCTCTTTTATTGCTGGCCTGGCACAAAAATCCCAAACTGGTTTCAGGGACCAAAAAGGTGATTATGGCCTTTAAAACAGAATTAATTCTCAAACCGTTCCCAAAATATGACTGACAAACTGACTCAAGCCAGAGGAGTAGGCTGAAAAAAAACTCAGTGCAGAGGAAACGGCCCTGCTTTGCTTTTCCAGAAGAATATCTGCATCTGAAAGAAAACAATTTCTTGGGAAATATGTACAGTAGAGTAAAATTGCAAAATAAGACATTCAGTGAGGATTCTTTATAAAACCGTGCCCTTTGCCTCCACCAGGTAATGAATAAAAATGATATAAAGGAGCAATGAACATTCAATGTTTTATGTTTAAAATACATTTTGTGAGGAAAACAATGTGGCATAGAAACAGGACTGGAAGGGTTCTCCGAGATAATGCCAGAAGCTGCAAGATGTTAGCAGCATTGTCATATAAGTTTCAAGGTGCAGGTTTTTAATTTTCTCTTATGAATCACAGAAACAGTGGTGAAAGCTGTCATTAAAATTCATTACAAGAAAAGTAAACTTGCATTAAAACCTACTCCATTCTTCTCAGAATGCTGGGAACTGGTTAGGAAGCAGTGTCTGCTTCTCTGCCAAAACCTTACCTACACGATGTGATTTAATCTCCAGGCTCAGTAAAATTGGAGTTTTCATACATCACATCCTTCAATCCAGAGTGGGGATAAAAAAAAGAAGATAAAAAATTGCAGCCTAGACTTTCAAATCAGCAAGCTACAATTCCAAGAGACTTCATCTGCCATAATTTCTCTAGGAATGAAAAGAGAATAAAAAAGGAGCAAATAGGAGAAACTAGTTTATAAGTAAATAAAAGTAAACAAACCAGCCCTCCCTTCCACCTTCCTTTCCTTTCCCCTTCCCCTAAGCATATATCTGCACATAAATGCATGTATATATACGTAGATATTGCTGCTTTTGATCTAAAAGCAAGTTCGCTTTCCAAATCACTTCCATGCGTTCCCTCTCTCCAAAGGGGAGTCAGTGAGTGGTTATAGCTATGTGTGCATGTATGAAAAGTGGTAGAAATGGTGACCTCTTAGTTCATGAGTGGATGGATGCACAGAGCAAGCAGGACTGCTCCATGCACAGCAGAGTGAGGAGGAGGTTTTCAGGCAGAGCAGCATTTCCACGTGCTACGTGTAGCCCCAGCACCTGCATCTCTGTAAGTGATGGTTTCCAGAGGCGGACTGAGTGTGCAGAAAAATCCCTGCTCCAGCTGTGAAAAGGATCTGCAAGGGTTCCACAATGGGTGAGCACTCCCAGATACGCACCAGTGCCATGGCACAGCAGCAGTGCACTCCCTGGGCTGGCCGGGATGGGGAGGGCAGGTGGTATGTCTAGAGAGATTGAAACCAGAGCATAAATTAGAGCAATCATAAGACTGCTCTAAGATTATGTTAAGCAGTCTGACAGCCTGCTGGCTATTTCAGCAAGCAGAAGAAATCAAAGACACTCTTAGCATGGCCAGTTGCTAGCTCTGCATTCAGATTTGGCCAAATCAATCACAGCTAACTCAGTCACGGGAGTGTTAGGTACAAGAAGAGTGTTCTGGGGACTGTTCACAGAGGCACATGCGCACATCCTTTTTACCATGGAGGATGTGTTTCCTTGCTTCCCTCCTTCCTTGTTCCTCCCTCCCCTCTGTTGCAATTAAGCCCTCCAGGCCAGTCATTTTTCTTTATATACAGCAAGAGGACAGTGAAGCCTTAGTGCAATGTGCATGTAACACAAGCAATGTGCTGCAAGTCTCCCCCTCCTGCTCCATCCGTCCCCCCTATGCTTGGTCCCACTCCCTCCCCCATGTCCTTTCCCCTTCCCCAATTGTAGGGATTTTCATTGCTGTGAGAGGACAAAGGTAACTGAGCTGCTACTGAAGAAAAAAGACTTGTTTTTCTTCGCTGAGCTGTTCTTGACATGGATCATTTCCCAACTCAGTCCCTCAGATTGCTTTGATGGCACAACCAAGGGGATAGAGCAGTGATGGGAACAAGGCTGGGGGGTGAGGATGGGCTGGAGAGTCGTTAGACTGCTGTTGCTACAAAACAGAAAAGGAAAAGAAATGCAGGAACGCTAAATCACAGCCAAAGTGGAGTGTATTTAGGGGCTTGGATTTGAAAAGCCAAGCACCATCTTCTGCAACGGTTGCATTCCTCTGGATGTTTACTTCTGGCCAAGTTTCCTGAGAGCAGAGGCAGCATTCACCGTGTTTGAATTCCTGAGGCTCTCGCCGGTGGATTTTCTTCTGTATTTAGCATTAGGAAAAGAGGGGAAATTGTGAGGCTTCACTTTGGTTGTGAATTTTCCCCTTCCTAGGATGACTTATGCATGAAGGCATCAGGGAGCCCTTGGAACCCTTTTCCCCTTGCAGACCAGTGATATCACACGCATCAACTCCATGGCCTGGGGACAAGAAGAGAGGCATATAGTTGTGGGCTCAGCTCTGCAGGCCATGCCGACGTTCCTACCTACATGGGCTTCCTCAGCTCAGGATGAGGGGTGCAGGGAACAGGGAGGTGGCAACCATAGCAGCAGGACCAAAAACGTGGCCAGGGTGGACACTGGTATGGCAGGGCTGTATCGTGGTGGTTTTCCTCTAAGGCTTTTTTGTTCCCTTGGCAGGAGCTGGCTAAGGGGTGCCAGCAAATGACTGAGGTCACCCTGCAACATGGTTTGTATCAGTCACGGGTTTGGCCAGCAGCAGTGACATTTGGCTGGTGCTCTGTGGGCCCCAGAAGAGAGAGAGAAGCCTGTCTGCCAGCTGAGCTCTGGGTCCTCCCTGGCCCTGCAGACTCTCTGAGAACAATGGGAGCCTTTGGCCCGGCATGAGCAGTGTTTGGGGCAGTGTTTCAAGGAGTGTGGCTTTTGTTTTGGCTGTTTGGGTACACATCTCGGCTTGGATGTTTGTGTGGAACAAGAGGCACTTGTTCTCTCACTGACTTCAATGAGGCTGAGTCCAGCTGGATGTGTGCTTTAGGTGTAGGGAGCCAACTTTATGCCCATCAGCTACCTATCCTTGGAGAGCCTGGGTGCAGTGCTGCCCTGGGCACACACGTTTGTCCCTGCGCTCCCAGGAGCAGGAATGAACACACGCTTTGCAAACAGCTTCATCTGAGCAGGGTCTGGGTACCAAGCCAACAGGGCAGTTCTCAGTTCTGCTTTGGGGAATGCTTTGATGCTCCGTATAGCCAGGATGTTCAGGTTTATCCCCTAGCTGCCAAGTAACCTGTTTGTCTACTTTAACTTGCTAAGCCTTTATTTATACATAAATCCTTATTGATTTTAAAAAAAAAATAGCTTCAGATCAGTTCACTCTGCTTCTTTTACCTCTATTTTGCTCTTCTTCCCTCACCTCCTGTAGCCAGAGCCTTGGCTCACAAGCCAGAAAACCGACTGGTATTAAAACATAAAAGGCCAAACAAAGATTGAGCACAGACAGGCACATTGTGTGGGTCCCCATGCAGGGCAGGAAGGCTTCAGATATAGTGACTCAGCCACATGCAGTTCCCTGCTGCATTCCAGACAGTCTGTGTGCAGGGAAAGGTGTTTGGGGTGCCAGGGGCTGCGCAACATGTCCCTGAGCCCAGGGATCCTGGCCACAGGGCTGCCCTGGCCCTTGGGGCCAGCACAGGATGATGGCTAAGCAGGGCATGGGCTCAGTTTACTTTTCCCCCTGCAGCGAGGCTTCTCAAGCTAAGATGTTTTAAGTTGTCCTTATCCTCAGATTAATAAATGCTGTGCTGTGAGAGTGTAAACACAGGAAAAGAACCGGACAAAAGAAGAAAAACAAAACCAAAAAACACCCAAAAAGCTCAGGCTGGTGCTGCGCAGTCAGGACATTTCTTTTCCTAACAGGATATGGGATCAGAGGAAAAAAATAAGCTCTATGTAACGTGTGTTGGGGGGTGTCAGCAGACAGGTTAAGCACATTGTTGGTTGAGCTGGAGAGCCCAAGAAACAGGACAGTTCAGCAGCAGCAGCAGCAGAGGCAGCTGGTGGGGTGAGGGTCCCAAACAGAGCTGCTGTCCCACAGACACAGGGTGACATGGCCCCAAAGCTGTGTGGGACAGGCTTGCATGTCATGCCCCATGGCCACTGTGTCTGGAGAAGAATGGGATACACCATGGTTGTGGGCCATCCTCTCCCCCTCTCCCTCACTTGTGTGTCCCAATTATACAGCATCTCCAAACTCAAACCTCTTCTTGGGGTGTAGATGGTTTTCTCCCCAGGCAAAGGCTGCTCATGGAGAGAGAAACCCTGGTGTGAGTGTATTTCCCCCTCTGCTGGGGTTCCCTCAGAGGTCCCCTCCTTGCTGGCACAGCACACACAGGAGCGGCTGGCTGCCCCATGGACCCCCCAGGGCCACACCAGAGGAGAGGTTGGATCCAGGCTGCACGGCTGCAGACAAAGCCAGGAAGCTGTTGCTGGTCAGGCATTGCAGGGGAGGGCGTGATTACCACAACAATAAACGCATCTGATTATTTGATTAGAGGGAAGATGAGGTCCCTGGGAGGAGGGCCTCACACACAAAAGAGGAATAACTCATGCCCCCGCTGGCAGTGACAGGGCAGGAAGATGAGGGCTATGTCCTATTGAGACTTTGATCAGCCGGGGTCAAGCATGCGGGCTGCTAACATGGATGAAAACCAACTAGGAGAAGGAGGCTCCCGCCTCCCAGCCCTCCACTCCTCTTTTCCACAGCCCTTCATTTCCTATCTGGGAGCAAGGGCTGCATCCACTCCAAGACCACAGTGCCAGGGATCAAAGCATATCCCTCTACTCCTGCCACTTTCTCATCTGCACCTCCTGTGCCAAACTGGGAGAAGAGGTTCCTTGTGTCCCCTTGTCACCCGTCTTGCCATGGTGCACATGGAGAGATGCTGGAGTGTTGGCAGCAGTGGGGAGGCAGGGGAGTGATATCAGGGCAGAGAGGATGGTTTCTAGTTCCACCTCTCCTGGGCACTTGCACAGCCTGGTTGTAGTCATGCACCTGGGGGGTCTCCTGTCCTCCTGCACCTCTGCAATGAGAGGTCCTGGGGACTTGGCTTCATTTCAGGGAATGGTTTTCCTCAGTGGTGCCAGCAACTGGTGATCCCGTGATTAACTGTTGTTCCACATGGTAGCTGTTTTACAAATGTCCTGTGCCTTCCTAAGACAGGCAGCCCCAAAGCTTTGGAACACCAATAGCTTGACCTGAGTTCCACCTGCAGAAGAGTCTGAGGGCACAAAGGCACCATGTGTATATAGAAGGAGCTTGGAGACCTGAGCTGCACCTTTATTCTCCCTTGGCCTGAGCTACAGTACGTGTAAAAGTAACTTGTATTTGGCCCACATAGTCGTAGTACTTGGAAGTGAGAGCGAGAAAGAGACAACTTGGCACTTGGAGGTTGGAGCTGTCCAAGATCTTTGCAAACACAGCACAATTAACCCTTTCAAGGGAGAGGAAACCTTGCCTTCTGCGTGGAAAGGAGCGCCAGCTGCACACAGAAACCATGGCACTTCTAAAAGAAAGGTAAGCAAAAAACCAAGCCAATGAACAAAAAGCAGCTGTTATTTTAAATACAAGTCTTTACACAGAGTTGCATTGCGTGAGTGCAGTATACAGATTACTATGTGGACAAGCCCTGAGATTTTGATCCCAGGTTACTTCTAACTTATCATTTACTTAATATATTTTTTCTAATACAGTTTATCTAATTAATCTAATGTATTTAGATTCATTAGATAAATTGATCTAAGACAATAATAACAATCTATCATTTCTTTACTATAATAATAATAACATGCTCTTCCTTCTATGCGTGTATGCTCTGTGAGGATTCCTGTGTGGACAAGAGTGGAATAGGTTGGGGTAGTGGAAGTTTGTGCTGTGCATGCTTCATAGGCTCCTTCACTCCCAAGCTCTTTCCAAAGCTGACTGAGCAGCCAAGGCCACAAGGACAAGTTTGCCACAGTCTATTTGTCATCTCTCACCCCCAGTAAATCATCCCAGTATCATCTGGCTCAGAGCTACTTGGAATGTGGACAACCTTGACAGAAAGTGTGGCTAATGGACTGGGAAATCCATTGGAAGAGGTTTGAGGAACTTGAGACCTTAAGATACAACTCTTCCCTGATCTGCCTCAAGACCTTAGGTCTCTGCCTAAGAGTGCTGCTAGAAAGCAGCCCTTTACATGGACTCTACTTCAGAGATATTGACTTACCAGTGGCCTGGGTACAATTCCCCATGAAACTTCAACCTGGGATATGCGTGTCGCTAAGAGACAAACAATACCATCTGCAGCCTGCCCCTCGAGATGTCATCTCTGTTTATAGAAAAGAAGGGGGTGGCGAGCGTCTGCTAAAACTTATTACTTCCCAACGTCATCTTTCAGGAGCCATATATTTTAGTGGGTCCAGTCAGTCGAAACTGATGGCACAATGGTCAGTGCTCCTTAGCTTTGTCCTCACAGTGGCTGCGGCAGAGGAACAGGGCTGCTAAAAGCAACGTTTCTGTCCCTAAATATCTTTACTTATTTGAGGGCACGTGTGTAGAGGGAGCACTAATATTTCACCTGGCTGGTGCTCGATGACCTGTGCATCCCTGGGGAAGAAGAGCTCTCTGGAAATCTGCAGGCAGAGTAGATGAGTGAAACCATGAGCTCAGGAAACCAGGAAAGTTATGTGGAGCAAAAGGAGATGTTTGTGTCACCTTCCCATAACTACAGGCTCTGAGGCGATTACCGAAAGAATCAATAAGTTCAGCTTAAGCTAATGAAAAAAAACAGGAAAGAAAGATGCCCTCCCCAGCCTGCACCCACATTCTCATTTACCTTGGGCGAAAAGCAAAATAAAACATGCCTAGATATGAATTCTGTACCAGAAACAGCATTTTCTACCCACTCGCAGAGAGTAAGTGACTTCATGTGGTAGAGAGCAGTGGGAATTCAGGCATGTAATGTAATAACAAGACAGGAGTTTTAGGTTTGTCTCAGAAACCCTGCTAGCTCAGACGATATAAAAAAGAATCCCAAACCTTCATGTCCATTTACGTCTTAAAAGAATGAAATATGTGCCCAGTTTGAGCCTAGTTCTTTATTTTGACAAATTGCTGCAGGAAACATTGGCAAACAGCACCTCACATCTGAACTGCGCATTACCGTCCCTCAGCTCTTTACTGGTGTAATTAAATGCCACACAGCAACTGCTCAACCAGCTTCTCTGCTGAGTAAAGAACTATCCTTTTGCATGGGATGTGGCAGATCCCAGGTCCAAGCCTGGATCAGGGCTTCCGAGCAAAACTACAAGGCGAGTAATAAGGAGAAGTCTCCTGGTGCTGCCTCTGGGGGTGAAACAGCAACACAAGGCAGCAGACCAGGACAGGACATGAAAAATACTGTATGCACTTAGAGCTGACAGCATAATGCAATGTGACCCCAGTCACACTGGTATTTGATTAGCGAACACGAAGGGACTGGGAAGCAGCCCTGCTCTTAGGAGAAAGAAATCTTTCATATCCCCTGTAGTCAAGCCCCCGGCTTTGTTTTATCTGGGAGATGGTATCTGAGCGCTTCAGCAGAACAGACTGTTCTATCAGAGAGCGTTAGTCCCTGCGTGTCCCCATCCACAGGACTTCCCCTCGGGGGGTCTCAGCTGAAGAAGTGGCTTGCGGCGGTCCCAGGGGTGGTCTGTGGCAGTTTCCGTGGTGGTTTGTGAGCCTCCCTCGTGCGCACTGTGAGCAGGGCTGTGGCTGTCACGCTGTGGATAGGCAGAGCTTGTGAATTTGTGTGCGATTCTTTTAAGTCCTGTTACTGGGAGCTGCCTGTGGGCGTGAGAGGGAGACCAACTTCGTATGCTGCAGCAGGGTCACAGGCGCGAGCCGGCAGTGTCTGTCTGTCTCTGGGGGATCTTGCAGAGGGGTAGCTAACAAGTCCTCCTCCAACTCCTCCTCCCAAGGCTGAAGGTGGCTGGGTTCATCCTGCACATGAGCCTGGGCAGCTGCTGGCCTCTCCAGAGAAGAGCTGAGCACAGCCATCCATCGTGAAAGAACCCTTCAAAGGGGCAAAATCAGAGGCTCCAGCTTTCCTCTTCCCTCTTCTCACCCCTCTCCCCACACTGCACCACGTGTCCGTGATGTTTTATTTCAGCCAGCTCAGTTTTGCTCCTGAAACCTGCCTCCCTCTCTCCCAACGTTTCATTGCCCCTGGAGCGAGGTAAACAAGTAAGTAACGGTAGACAAAACCCTGTGTGCGTACCGAAGCCTGGAGTGCCAGGAAGCAACTGGTGTGCCTGATTTTCCAGTGGAAGTCCAGGTGCAATCTCGGCAGTAGGCTACTGTCTGCCTTTCAAGCAGATGTCTTCATCTAAAGCTCCCGCCGCCACCCCACTCCCTTTGTGTATCAGTGCAGGGAGGACGGAGCGGGAGACAATATAAATTAATATCCATTGGAATGACAGCAGCTGGTGCCTTGCATAGCTGTGAACACGTGTTTTAGAAGTAGAGTGATTAGTGGTAAAACTGCAGAGCTGAATGTTTATGCTTCATCAATTACAGGGAAACAATAGATGGGTTTTTTTGAAGTGGGAGGAGTGAGGGGAGGGAGGCCTCAGCCCTGAGCTGATTTCTCTTTTTTTTGGTAATGATAGCTGCAGAGAACTTGGTGCCTCTATACCAGAGGGACTGGCAAACACAGCTTCTGGAAAACCCACTGGTTGCTGGCTCTTGGCAGCACTTCTCACAAGCAAGAACTGTGAGGGGTTTAGACTGCAAACTTCTTAACATTTAAGAGGGATGGACTCAGCTGCCCAAAGCAAGAAGCGTGCAGAAATGAATGAGGCAAATCTTTCTAGTGTATGAGCATGTATGCTTTATGTACAGGGGCCTTCAGCTTTAAGAAGTCATTTCCATCTGTTTCGTTACCTAGAACCTCTCCCATTCCCCTGGTTAAGCAAAAATGGTCCTGTCAGAGGAGCACCCTATTAGTGGTGGCAGTGTGGCACATGAGTGTGCCTACAGTTTCAGTTCCAGTTCCTTAGCAGCTCTAACTGCAAACACACCCCATGTCCCTCTCCACATCCGCCAAGGAAAAAAAAAGGAGAGAAATTGAGTTACATTTTGCAATAATTCTAATGGAAATGCTAATGGGATGAACAGCGATACGAAGCCAGTGAATGACCCAGCAATTTCATCTGTGCTGGCAACAGATGACCATCTAAACCATGTTCGAGTAATTCTTCCTCTCATTAGCAGCACAATAACTCATACGCACAAATCCATAGGCATTTGCTATAATTTTTTAACATGGTTGGAAATAGAAATAAGCGCATGCAGTATGTGAGCATTACAGCATGTGTTAGCTGTAAATCTGTCTGGAAGTGGCCTGATCCTGTTCCTGGTTAAATGAGTGGGAATTTTGCCATTGACTTCAATGGAAGCAGGATAGGATTTTTTTGGATTTATTTTAAAGCAGGACTTTGTTTCTTTGGAACAAAGCTTTCAGATTCACAGCTATGTTTCAGTACTTAGCTTGAACTCCCATCAATTCACCTTTCATGTGTTTAACAGATGGGGCTTCTTTGCTGCTCACCTTCTGTTTGGCGTCAGCACTGTAACCAGTCTCTTCTGGGTGACAGCCCCCCAGGACCTGGCACATATGGGACCCATGGCTGTGCTGTGGGTCTGAGCTGAGAGCGGGAGGGAGCTCAACTGCCTTCAATCCAAATGTGTTAGAACACTTGGAAGAGAAAGCCACTGCCCCCATGTTTTTCAGCAGGTGAAAGCCAAAGTGTTTCTTAGAGCAGAGAGGAGAGAGGTAAGTGGTGGTGTGGGGGCACAGGGACCTCTGCTCTGTGCAGAATGGGTCTCATAACTCTGTGTTGTTCATGTTAACCAAAGGTAATTGCAATCACTATTACTTTCCTAAACCACCTGAAGCCCTTTGGGATAGCACTGGGTTGCAAGTGTTGGGATATATGTGCAGTGCATACTTTTAGCTTAAGTTTGTAAGGAAAAGAAGAGGCTTATATATGGTATACAACCGTGTGTTTCTCTGCTGCTGCCACAGTAACTTTTGGACTATTGGGCAATTTAATCAGAAACACAAATCTCCCACAAGCTTTGTAAAAACAACTGGGGAGGTAGGGCAAAGAGACCATGATAATACAAACTGTCGTGGTCTAAACCCAGTTGGCAAATCAGCCACACAGCCGCTTGCTCACTCCCCCCACTTTCCTTCCCCCCACTCCCGGAGGGATGGGGAGGAGAATCAAAAGAATGTAACTCCCACGGGTTGAGATAAGAACAGTGCAGTCACTGAGGTATAACACAAACCACTGCTGCTACCACCAGTAATAATAATGATAAGGGAAATAAGGGAAGAGAATACAACCGCTCACCACCCGCCGACCGATACCCAGCCTGACCCAGCAGTGATCAAACCCTTCTGGGTAACTGCCCCCAGTTTATATAGTGGGCATGATGTGCTGTGGTATGGAATACCCCTTTGGTCAGTTTGGGTCAGGTGTCCTGTCTCTGCTTCCTCCCGGCTTCCATTCCTCCCTGGCAGAGCATGAGACTCAGAAAGTCCTTGGTCAGAGTAAACATTACTGAGCAATAACTAAAAATGTCTGTGTTACCAGTGCTATTCCCAGGCTGAAAGTCAAAAACACAGCACTGCACCGGCTACTAAGAAGGAGAAAAATGACTGCTACTGCTGAACCCAGGACACCATTACAACAGGAAAAACCTGAGCTTAACCTTTATTATACACTGGTGGATCCAACCATATGCTATACACCTTTGGAAAGCAGAGCTCATCTGTCCCATTGCTCACAGAGCTAATTGCTTCATTGATATTCATATTTAGTGGCCACAGTATGATGAATACAGCTCTTTTTTTTCTCTCCAAAGAGTACGCCCTCATGCTGCTCCTTTCTAGCATTGTCCCTGCTCCCACCTGGCTTCCTTACTGAGCACTTTCAGCTCACCCTTCCCAGCTCTGCCTCTGCCCTGTTCCCCCAAAGAGCCCCCAGCTCCTCTGCCAATTGTCTTTTCATTTTCCAGGGGGATGCATCTTCCCCTTCACACTCTGCTAGCAGTATGCCATCTAAGCCCCCTCTCTCATTACTCACTCAGGGCACACCCTCTCAGCTGTTGATTCTTTATAACTCATCCTTCCACACACACACATCCAAAATTTCCAGCACAACAAAAAATTTAGGAATGAGGCAATTAATATCTATTATTTCAATAGGAGGCTTAAAAACAAAAAGCTTTAGCAACAACTTCCCAGTCAGAACCACAGAGACTATTGTAAGGCAGAAAAACCTAAGAAACAGCAGCTGTAAAATATATTTAAAAGCCTTTATTCTTTCCTATCACAATGTGGCAAAAGAGACTAAATACAGCTTTCCATTTGTTTAACTAAAAGCTGCCATTCCTCAGTCCCTTTGATGATAATGATACCCACAGTTACAATCAAACTTCAGCACACACATGGAAAACTTTGAGCTCTGTACCAACTTTGCACTGTGTATTATTAGTAGCAAGATTTGCGAATCCAAATGCTCTGAGGTGCTGAGAGCAAGGGAAAGCCTGACTGTGCTGGCCTCATGGTTGGTGCTGATAAACGTAGCACACCGAGGAAGAAAAGGAAAAACCTGCAACTGATGTTTGTTTGTATCACAGTAACCACCTAAGCCACTGTGCTGCTCTTGGGGAGAGACCAGGCAGGAGCTCACAACTGAGCAGAGAAGTCAGACAAGGGGTGGGAGAGAAAAGGTATTAGCAGACCCATTTTGCTAATGTGGAAATGAAACAGAGTACAGCAAAGGTCCAGCACTGCCCACAGGCTTACACTGGGTTGGGTCCTTGGTCACTTGCCTGGTTCAGGAAAACCAACAGACCCTAATGATTCTCCTAATCTGTGGCTGTATGGCCACAAAACCACCCCTCATTTCACAGTGTCCGATAGTCACTATTCCAGCACATCTCTCTGCTTCAGAAGATTCTTGGTGCTAAGCCCTAGGTTTGAATTTCTGAGCAGCACAGCCTGAATCTGTGAAGAGCCATGTGATTCTGATGTCCTGTGAAGGCAGCTGAGCACTGCTCTGCCATAGGAGCTGCCCAGAAAACAGGCAGCTTTCTGACTGCTGTTCTGCAGGTCCCAGTTCCCTGGAGGACCATCCAGCATAGTTATTTGAGGCATGGGCCTCAGCGCCATCCTATTGACTGTGAAGCAGCCTTAGCACCATTGATTTCCACAAGAAGTTACACTGAAAAATCAATGGAGTCTGTTTGCAGGATCCTGAGGAGAGAGGGAAGACACCTCTTGGGAAAAATGCTACTCTGCAATGATAAGGAAGCAGCCCCATCCCCAGAGGGAACAGGTGATGACTGTGACTCAAAACGTTCACAGAAAGGGAATGGAAGCAGGGTAGAGCTCCTCCGAGATTATGGATTTCTTGTCCAGGAAGCAGCGTAAATGTGAAGTCTGACTTCAGATGTGCACATATGTCAAAGGGGGGATTACGAAGTCTTCAGCCTGATACATCCAGCAGAGCTGTCTCCAGCAGTATCATAGCATCACTATGAAATTTTTAGGAGGGTAAGCATGTGCTTAAGTACATGCTCACTGTGCCAAGCATGCTTTGAAATGTTCTCAAAACACAGGAGTGCTTGGCTATGATGAAGACACAGTTTGGCCTTGCTTCTAGCCATCAGCTGAAATCCTCTAGATCTGTTCCCTTTCCTGTCCTCATCTGTCTTCTATTACACATCTTTTTCTGTTACGAGATTGCTTTTTGGGGTCACTGATACATTTTTTTGTGACGTCAGGTGAAAAGCAATGGTTTCCTTAGGAATCACTGACTTACTGGGACGTCTCCACGTAAGTGCTCTGTGTTGAAAACCCATCTCCAAACAACTGGCTATCCAGCAGCATCAGAAGAAAGTTCCTACTTCTGATACTGCACAGGCATAGTTAAATGGCAATCTCTCCCTCAACAGTTTACAACTTAACTAAATGCAAAAGTAATCCACAGGCTTGTCATCTATGTTGTATCTGGCTCTTGGTTTTTGTCTGCTTTGTCTCTTCAGATTGTAAACTGTTTGAGGTAAGAACTGTCTTTGACTCTGTGTTTGGACAGCAGAGGGGTCCCGGTCCTTGCAGAGCCAGGTACCGTAATACAAATAAGGCACAATAATTTATTTTAAAATGAACATCAAAGAAAATAAAAGATTAAAAGGGAAAGAAAACCTTCCATAGCTCAAGGCTTCTCCCCATGACAGTGCTACAGAAGAATGCACTATCTATCTGTTGGAGGGAGTGTCTAACCCCAGCTGCTAGGAGGGCTGTGCGATGTACCACCATGGGAGCCAATGCCGGAATGTGCCTGGGCATGAGGGGAGAGGAGAGAGGTCAAAAGCTAAAGCATGATAAGCAAAGGAGAAAGCCCTTTAAAACGTACACATGCATTTTCTCGCCAGGATCTATCAAGCCAAGAGTCAAAGCATGGTAATGGCATTTTGTTTATAGGGAAAAAGAAATCACTTCTGGCCTAAGAATTCATTTGCCAAGTTTCAGGAGAAGGGGGGCTCTAAATGACTTGTTGGTTTAAGAATCTGTGTATTTTTAAGGAGGTGTTTTAATAAGATTGCTGGCATGGCCCTTTATAACACTGAGCACACAGCCCTGTAAGCACTTACTAGAGAGAGCATGACACTTACACCGTGGAAGCCAGCCCAGCGGAAGTCAATGGCTGTACTTACAGTTACAGACGTCATGCTGGCTTTTGCAGGGCTCAGCCACTTGGGTTACATCCAGATGTCTGTGAAGTTGATGGATGAACTCCCACCAGCCTCAGCACACCTTAAATGAGGCTCTTGGTCTGTGACTATAACGGGGTAGGGGTCCCCAAAGGTGCCCCTCTAATTCAGCCTGTGGAAAATTTAACTGTTGAGCCTACATGGAGTGAGGTCCAACTGGAGCTTCTTCAGCGTGCAGCTGACCAAATGCTGCTCTGTGAGTAGGGAACTGCAGAGACCATGGTCAGTGGTCCATTACAGGTGCTTTTAACAGATGAACATGCAGAGCTTGGGTTATTTTACAGTAGCAAGAGGACATTTGATTTTTCAAGAGCCTTACCTGCATCCCACAGTTATAGAGGGGTAAGAAACTCAAGCCCAGTTCAAAGCCCCCCATAGCAAAGCCACCAAAATTGCCAGGGTCTGTTGGAGGGACAGATGGCCTTTACAGCTCCATGGACTCCTCTTTGCAGGTGAAAAGCTGTGGGAGATCGGCACCTTACTCGCAAGCTGGGGTCCAGCACCAGTGGCTGCATGGAGAAGAATACCAAAGAGAAGCAGCAACCAAGCAGGTTATTGGCAGAGATGGGGTTGGGAGGGGTGGTTCCTGCAGGCTGGGGGTTTTGCTGCAGTGACTTCTGCTGCTGTTAGAAAAGGGCCAGGCCCATGGGCATGTTACAGTCACTGAGGATCTGTTCTTTCCAGCCTGGGTCATTGTGTGACCCCCATCCCCTCCTCCATTTCCCCTTCCAGGTCCATTCACTGTGCCAAACAACAGCATGCAATCATCTTGTGGGGGTTATTTCTGCCTAATGTACCTACTCAGTGGGATTTCAGTGAACATTAAAGAGGTAGATGGAGCCTTTAATGAAGTTAACCTGCTGAAACTACGAGAGTGTTTGGTTGAAGTACACCTGAAAGCCCTGGATTACACAGCAGCTGCTTCAAAAGAAACCCATTGCCTCCTTTCATACCGCTGCCGTATTGAGAAATAATACAGCACCTTTTTATTCAGCCTAATATAGTCAGGCTGCTGAAGTCTGAAAGCTTTCTTTTATTAACTCTGAAGATGCAGGGGCTTTCCTCCCGCAGCCAGCACCACCGACCCCCCCGCAGAGGCTGCTGCTGGAGCAGCCCCCAAGCAGCACGCCTGCGCCCCTTCCGCAGCTGAGCACCTCCTGAACCGGCAGGATCTGCTCTCCCTCTCCCTGCTAATCCGATGATGGATTTTAACTCCATTAGTTTGCTTCCTCTGTTTTCTTCCCTGTTTTCGCTGTTTATTCATTCCCCTTGTTCTGCCTCTTTGTTTCTTTCACCACCTCCCTTCTCTGCTCTTTTCTCCTTTTTCCTCTTGTTTTTTTTTTCCTCCCTTCTCCTTTCCAGGCTGCCTCAGTGCTGCCTTTGCTTGCCCTGCAGTGGTGCTGCCCCCCAGCATTCCCCGCAGCCCTCCACCAGCTCCTGACACTATGGTAGGGCAGTACTGGCTCAGGGCCCACTGTGGCCACTTAAGCTCCAGGCCACACTGCACTTGGGCAGCATGAACACTGGCGTATCTGTTGCATGCCAGCAATGGACCTCCTGTACAAAATACCTGGGAGCAGGAGAGGCATGGGGAGAACACAGCTCCCTGATGCCCTACAGTGGGGCTGGAAAAATGGGGGGGGGGGGACCATGTTAGAAGGAGGTGAGCAGTAACAGGGTGGGCAGGAGGCATTCTTCTGTATAGGATTAGGCCCTTCTAGGAGGGTCTACTTACTACATGCTGTACTTTTGCCACATAACCACTC
>JANRGW010036712.1:16574-29810 GCA_024733675.1 Psilopsiagon aymara | reverse complement strand
TGTTGAGGACACCAGAACTGCACACAATACTCCAAGTGAGGTCTCACAAGGGCAGAGTAGAGGGGTAGGATCACCTCAACCTGCTGGTCATGCTCCTTTTGATGCAGCCCAGGATATGGTTGGCTTTCTGGGATGCGAGCACACACTGAAGCCGCCTCATGTTCATTTTCTCATCGACCAACACCCCTAAGTCCCTCTCCGCAGGGCTGCTCTCAATCTCTTTTCTCCCCAACCCGTAGCTGTGCCTGAGATTGCTCCAACGCAGGTGTAGGACCTTGCACACAGGTTGGTTAAATTTCATGAGGTTCTCATTGACCCTCCTGTTGAGTCTGTCAAGATGGCATTCCTTCCCTCCATTGTATCAACTGAATCACACAGCTTGGTGTCATCAGAAGACTCGCTTGAGGCATACTCCATCCCACTGTCCATGGGGTCAACAAAGATGTTCAAAAGGATCAGGCCCAACATCGATCCCTGAGGGACACCACTTGTTACCGATCTCCAACTGGACATTGAGCCATTGACTGTAACTCTTTGCATGAAACCATCCAGCCAATTCTTTATCTACCAGGTGGTCCAGCCATCAAATACCAAGATGTTTCCTGTTTCATTCTCTGGCACTGTCAATCTCAGAGGACTGTGAGATTAAGTAGAATGGTTCTGCAGGTTGTTAATGGGTTGTATCCCTAGGCTGCAACTTACAGTGTCCTTTGCTCCAAGGTGCATTGTCCCGTATAAGAGTCCAGCCATTTTGGAATACTTAGTCATGGGGCAGACCTTCAGGAGCCCAGCAGATGTCTTGACATCATGTTTTGGAATTAGCAAAAACATGCCTTTACTTTTCACATGTAAAATTAGGATAAGAAGCTGTTTCCTACTACACCAGTGTATTGAGTGAAGAAAAGAGCTTCTGTGTGAGTGCGTACAATAGAAACATGATGTGTCCTGCCACTTTCTGTCTGCCTCTGTTAAAAGGGGATGAGCAGTGCTTCCCCAGGAGGCAGCAAGCAGCTTACATCTGTGTGCTTGTCCCCTGCCTCCCAAACTCATCACCCTGCAGCCACATCAACACAAAGGCAAATTACCATCTTCCACCTTGCTTCTTTGGCTGAAAATGTCCTTTACTGGTCCTGTGTCAGTCCTGCTATGCTTCATGCTAAAGAGCTGCATTGAGAAAGGACAATATCAGACACCACATTACATTTCTAGTTTGTCGATTGTCTCAAAGCTGTCTGCAAAAATTAGTATAATATCATAACTTGCCTGTATATGTGTATAGCATTACATCCCACAAAACAATAAGTTGCATTTGCATCAGGATATGAAGCTGCTAGCAATGCCTATGTTAATTTTCCATGGTTTATTAAGGAAATCATAACAATGCATGCTGCTTATGCAGGATGTATTCAGAGATTTATCTCCCTAGTACTGTATTAAATTAGAATGGTGACATTAGAGACATAGATTAATGTATTAGCATTTCTACTGTAGCTTAGATTCAGGATTATATCACAAAAGGAATTAGTTTTGTGGTCTCTTCATAGATCCATTTTCAGGGCTGTCCTTCACCAGCTCATTGTCAATCACAGTCACCTGGATAGATTAATGTTTGTGTCACTTTTCTTCTTGTTATGCTCTTTGCTATAAACAACGGGACACTGGGCATTTGAATGCTTAGCAGGATCTGGTAAAATAACTTGTTCTATTGCTTTGATTTAGCTAACAGTTCATGTTTCTTCCATGCCTGTTGCAATAATCCTGATGTCAACACTGCAGAACATTGCAAAGGCCAAATCCTCCCACCATGACTGTCATTCACTAATTACTTGTGAAAGAACAAAAACCTTATTATACAAATAAAAGTTGGAGTAATTTACCTCTCATATTTGAATAATTGTTGCCTGTGATCTCAATGAATAAATGGAACATTTAAAAAGTGTCTCCTGGTGTCATGAAACGATGTCAAGAAGAGCTTACCCTGTGCGCCTTTCGGGGTAGTTGTAAGATGAGCTTCGGTGCAGGCACTTCAAGGTTACCTCTTGTCTGATTTGTTGCTAAAGAAGAAAAGACACTTCCCACAGCGTTGGTCCTGACACAGTTTTGCAGTTTTGACGTAGGGAGTAATGTATTGGCAAAGGGCTTTGAAGTGTGCTGCATGAGCCCCGTTACTGGGTTGAGGCTCCTGTTTTCACAGCATAAGCTAGAGCTGCAAGTGAAATTTGGTCCTTTGATAATAAACAGTGAGGGAAAACTACACTTGCCATCCCTCTCCGGTCTCCCCTCAGAGCACATACAGCATCCTCTAAAATTAGTATGAGATCAAGGAAACCTCTACTGCTGCTATTTGGTTACCACATGGGTAAAAATTCTTTATTCTTGCTGCAAGACAAACTCACATTGCTTATTTCTATCACTGAAGTGCCAGGGCTCAGGAAATTGGCTTTTCTTTAGTACCAGCTGAACTCCATGAAAGTGCCCTTTTCCTTTCCTCTGCACTCTCCCTGGGGAGACATGGTCTGGTCGCTAAACTGAGAGCCAGGAAAATCTTCTAGGCTTTTCTGCATATGTATCTGTGGCCTTTCCTGTCATTTTCTGGACACCTTAGCTGTCCTGAATATAAAGATGTTGAGGCAATGACTGTTCTTTGCTATATTTGCCCTGTGCTGACAGCAGCGATGCCCAGCTGCTGCCCGCAGAGCAAAAATAATATGAATTGAAATGATGTTACTTTTTTCTCTGTTTTGTTGTATTTCGTTATTTTTTTTTTCCTTCTTCCTCACACAATAAAATGCCAGCCATGTGAAAGGAACTGATGGAAGTAGGACATGAATGATTTGACTTTTAAGCTCTGTGTCACTGTTTGGATTCTGTAATTTCAATGCAATTTTGATTGTTTAAATTACAAGGGGAATGAATGGGTATCTTGGACATCACTATGATTTTTCTTTCCTCCATCTACTTTCCAACCAAGTCCAATTAAACCAGACTAATAGAATGTAAAATCTCAGATTCCCTTCTTCAAAATGGAGATATCTAGTAGGAAAATAGTCTTGATCATCTAAGTCACTTAATATTCCGGTGATGTTTCACTCACAAAACGTTTTGATTTCAATGGAATTCTATAGGAATGTGAAAAATCAGTAAGTAATTAACAAAGAATATTGTCTGTGCTGGAAAGATTAGCATGTGCCTTAGATTTAAAGAGAGTTGGAGTTCCTCTTTTTAAGAAGGAAACAATGATTTAAAAACCTTATTCCCTGGCTGACAGGTTGACATCCTTCAGATGTGAATGCATCTGAACAGATTGTTCATGCATGTAGTGGGTTGTCCCTGTATGGACACCAGGTGCCCACCAAAGCTGCTTTGTCACTCCCCTCCTCAGCTGCACAGGGAAGAGAAAATATATTGAAAGGCTCATGGTCTGAGAAAAGGACAGGGAGAGATCACTCATCAATTACAGTCATGGGTAAACCACATTTAACTTGAGGAAAACTAATTTTGTGTATTATCAGTCAAATTGGAGTAGGATAATGAGAAATAAAAGCACATCTTAAAACACCTTCCCCCTCACCCTTCCCTTTTTCCTTGGCTTAACTTTAGCCCCAAACTCTCTTCCTCCTCCTCACCAGCAGTGGAGCAGAATGGGGAGTGGGGCTTGTGGTCAGTTCATCACAGATTGGTTCTGCTGCTCCTTCCTCCCCAGGGAGAGACTCCTCACACTCTTCCCCTGCCCCAGTGTGTGGTCCCTCCTGCAAGAGACAGTCCTCCATTAACTTCTCCAGTGCGAGTCTTTCTCACAGGCTGCAGTTCTTCATGAGCTGGTCCAGCGTGGGTCCTGTCCATGGGGTGCAGTCCTGTCAGCAAACCTGCTCCAGTGTGGGCTTCTTATGGGGTCACAGCCTCCTTTGGGCATCCTCCTCTCCTGTATGGGGTCCTCCAGGTGCTGCAAGGGGACTGTTCCTCACCATGGGCCTCACGATAGGCTTCAGAGGAATCTCTGCTCCAGCACGTGGAGTACTTCCCGCCTTCTTTTTCACTGGCCTTGGTGCCTGTAGAGCATTTCTTTCACACTCTCACTCCTCTCTCTGTCTGCAATTGCTACTGTACAGGATTTCTCCTATTCTTCCCCCTCCTTAACTGTTTTATCGCAGAGGTACTACCACCATTGCTGATTTGCTTGGCCTTGGCCAGCAGCTGGTCCACCTTAGAGCTGGCTGGCATTAGACACAGGGGAAAATGCTAACACCTCACAGAGCCACCTCTGTAGCCCTCCTGCTACCAAATCCTTGGCATGCAACACAAAAAGACTGTGTCATTTCTAAAACAGCCATTGGAGGAAAAAAAGTAAATAATTTTTTTCCAATAACTCATAATTTCCTGGAATTTTTAGTCTTGCAGAGAAGCCAGTCTCATTTCCATGGTAATGCAGTTTAGAGGTTGCAAAGCAAAGGGCAGGCTGTGCGTTCTCTCATGCTAGTTCCTGTTTCTGGGTCTTGATGAAGCCAGACACTGCACCACCGGCTGCATCTGCTTCAAAAAATACAGTCTTCTTGCTGGTGAGGCTGCTCAGTGCATTCAGGGACTGAAAATACATGCAAAAATAGCTGCAGGTGCTGTTTTGTTCAATTTTGAACTCAGTTTCCTTGAGCTCTCTGCCTTTGCAGCACCCTTAGAGGCTTTCATGAGGGCTTGGGGCTAATCTGTTCTCTATTGCTGTTGAGAAGTGCCAGTTTTTTGGACATGAATGAGTACCAGCAGCACCTGAAGAGATGGAGAAGAGGGAACACAGCTTTCAGAGATCTTGCCTCAGGCACTGGACCTTGGTGAGGAAGGGCACACATTGCTGCAGTAACTTTGGCAGTGCTATGAGATGTAGTTTTTAATAGTGTTTCTTTTCACAGCGTACAATGCCAGTCTCTCTGTAAGGGGGTTCTGGGCTCAGGGCCTGCAGCTCTGAACAAAGATGCTGAAAATGAGGAGCTGACAATGTAAAATGGCCCTTCTGCACTAAGTATCCTCAGCACAGTAAGTGGCAGTGTGCTCAAAGCATGGCAGCTTGGTGTAAGCCATGTTCTTCTCCCCATGTATTGACATTGTGGGACCATACCACACTTGGTCACCACCATTTGAGACCGTTCATTCTCATCTCCAAGCTCTGTGATGTATTTCTGAACAGGGAGTGGTTATTCAGGTGCTTTCTCCAGCTTCAGCAAGCAGTGAAGCTACAGTTGGCAATACATGCAAAGCCACATGCTTAATCACCCAGAGCAAGTACCTTGCTGACTGCAAGAGCTATTTAGGCTTCTTCATAGGTTAATTCATGGCTTTGCAGGATCATTTCTTCAGATGGTTTTCTGTAATCACACAGCTTGCAAAGGAGGTGACTACCACTGACCTGCAAGCTTAAATGTGCTGGTGGTGGACAGGCTATATCTTGTCATCTCGTGACAGCACTGGATGACAGCCTGAGACAGCACAAGCATCCTGGCCACACTGCCCCCTTTTGTGTAATCAGATGAGATGACAGCTGTAAGCCAAGCAACACATGTTAATGATCCTTTTTTTCTTCCCCCTCCCTCTGCTTTCTCTCTTTGCCTTGAAAAATATATGGCTCCATTCCCACATGCCTCAGAGTGTTGAAGTATAATCAAGACATTCTTTTGGAAGACTTGTCAACCTTACATCTCCATAAATAACTGCTGGTTTCATCGCTTATCTCTTTTGGCTAAATTTCTGAGATTTTTTTAAAGGTGAATGCTTGACTAGCGTCAGTTTGCAATTTAAATGGTACTTGCTCTGAGTATCAGCAGACTCATGGGGGTTTATTTAGTGTGTATGAAGCGAAGATCAAGCCAACATGTTGAGCAGTTCATCCCAGACAGTCACTGCCCCCCACTGAGGGTTTATCTGATCTATGTTGGTTCAAGTTTGTGTTTTATTTCTTTGGTGTCAGAGAAATTTGTTGATCAAAAAATGCTGATTTATCTTTGTCTATTTTTCCTTATGCTCCAGAAGACTTGTGATTCAAAGTAAATGGAATTTTTAGTTTAGCTGAAGAGAACCAGGTAAAAATTATGGCTCAATTTATCCCTGCATTGGATAGTGCTGCTAAAAAGAAGCCTGAATTTTTTACGTTGACTCATGTTTTTTGGATGCCTGACTCAGCACACCAAAGAGAAGCCTGATCCTTACCATAGGTGCCCCTAAGTGTGAGTTTTTGAATGCCTCTGAGTTGGCATTCATATTTGAGGATGATGTAATTCCTAGTTCCTGTATGAAATAGGAATTTGCTTTTGAAATTGGGCATGAACCAGAAGTGACAATATTTGTTACTTTGATCAGGTACCACTTGCAGACCAAGGTCTCCAGTAACGCTGGTGAAGGTAGTGCAAAAAGAGGGTCAGAATGACAAGATCACAATAGGCTAAACTGTATTCTAGTTTAGGAAGAAATCTTTTGGTGTTTTGTCTATCCAGAAGTAGACTAAGCTTCCTATAAAGTCTGTATCTTTATTTACATCTCTTCAGGCAGCAAATGCTGACCTGCAGTGCCACTTAGTCTAAGCAAGTATGAGTTTTCTTCTGAGACAGGGCAATAAAGCAAAGCAAATTTACTCTGGTGGCTCTGTTGTGATCTTCTGAATGAGAAGTTGTTGTCTGTTTGAACCCTTGGATGGTGTAAGAGCAAAAAAGCCTCAGGCTGATAGTTTATTTAGGGTAGGTTTCTGATATGGACGTAAGCAACCCACAGATCACATGAGAAAAATGCATATTCTTGAAGAAACTTAGGATGATCCCTAACAATGTCAGGGCTCTTGTGTATCATGTGCACGAGGTACGTGATTAAAACTACGGACAAAGCTGTCAAAGCTTAGATCTGAATTGGTGTATCTGTAGCAGCAAGAGGAGGACTTTACGCACAATTCTCCTGCTTGGCAGCTGCAAGATAGATGGAGAATTTACCACACTTAAGGGACCTATAAGCATAATGTTTATTTTTTGAGGTTTCAACACTGCTTGATGCTCATCAGCAGGAAAACCTCATTGTTAAAATGGGGAAACTATTTCAGGCTACTGGTTCTGACCTTTTGAATTGGCATGAATAAAAGCCTGATTAATGAAATGCATTGCTCCACTAGCAAGCTGGGGGGGAGGGGGGAAGGGAAAGCACCACGTCTGCTGCTTGGAAAAACAGTAAATGACACAGAGATTTATGCAGAGCTCTGGTGTAATTCTAGAGTAATGTGAGCCCTCTGTGTGTAAGACATTGAATTCCTGTGGAGAAAAGAAGTCACACTTGTCTCTAGTGAAGCCCACAGTCCTTGATGTCTCAGAGTGACAGACTATAATAGTCATGATTGTGACGTGCTTGCTAAGAGACATGGTCCATTTAGGTTCTCGCTCTTATTGCTTGCTGGCTTCAAAGACACAGTTCTGAAGTGCAGTAAGGAAAACTGGATTGGACACAGCATGTTGAAGAACAGCATAAATCCTCCAGTATGAAGCACTTAAATATGTGTTAGGCTGGCCACTAGTCATCCACCTGCTAAAAAGCACCCAGAAGAGCTGGCTGTTAGTAAAAACACCTTGGAGCTGGTGCGGAACTGATAAGATACTTGAGTCCCTGTTAGCTTTCCCTGGGATCATGCAAGTGTTTGTACTTCAACAACCCAATCTTGCAAGCAGTGACTTTTAAGCTCAAAATATTCATGTAAAGCAGGTATAAAATTGGCTAGGCACTTCAAAGTTAGTGCTCAACAAAGGGAACTATTTATTGTTAAGAATGGTTGTTATTTATTGGATTATTTGCTTTGTGGTAGTGCTAAGGTGCTGGCTTTACAGCTTTGCTCTAAAGGGCAAGAGGAGTTGCCTCCACCAGAACTCACAGCCTGTGTCTGTAAGGCAGCAGTGTCTGCTTTGCAACTGGTGTATGCTTTCCATCCTGTGTGCCTCAGTGTGCTGAGCAAATTGTGTGCAAATTATGCTCAGCGAGCAATTTATCACCAGTGCAAGCTAGGGTCTTTGTTGTTGCAAGCATCTCTACACCAGTGACCACAGTCCCTCTGAGGACTTAGGGGAGTTTTTTTTGCTAGTATGCCTCTTTGCTTTTCTTTCATGCCTTGTAGGAATAAAATTGCCTTGGGTGAATTAATAGTCCCAACAGACTGTAGCACTGGGGTGCAACACCAGCTGTCTTCAAGGAGATGCAGCAGGCTGCTGCTCTTAGTGCATAGGGAGGTGTCCCAGTACTTTAGGATTGGGTGGTTAGTGGCCGGGACCTAGAATTGAAGAGACCTTCCTTACCAGGTTTTAGCTCCAAAAGGCTCTCTCTAGCCCAGAGAAATTAAAACTGGCTTTGTAGTTACTAAGTGTGCTGTTTTATGGGACAAAAGGAAGAATTCAGGTAGGAAATCTGTGATTCTTTCCCTGTGTGACTCCCCACTGCCCTCCTAAACACAGGGAAAAGATGCTATGGCAAGACCCCTTTTAAAAGCAAATCTTGTTTTCTTTCAAAGCTCACTTTCCCTGGAGTAAAATAAAATCCATTTCCTTGGCTCAATTTGGTCTAAAATAGGCATCTAATGATGTTAAATATGCCCTGGGCCATCACTTCTGGCCTCTGCCTGCTGTCCACTAAAGACAACTTCTCCCATAGCACCTTTGTTGCCTCTGTTATCCCCACATGAAAGTCTCAGCTCTGCTACAGCATCTTGAATGACACTGGGTGCCCAGGCAAAGGCATTGAATCTAACCCCATATCTCCCTCCAGTCCCAGCTGCTCAGAAGTATCGAGGCAATGAATAAAAGCCTCTAGATAAAATTTCATAGTGGATGACTCCTTCTCGGGGCCATTAGCAAGGCTGAAAAATCAGACTTTATAATACAAAGCAATCTTCCACCTGAACCGTCGGACAGCTACTCTAGCTCCACAATATGTTATTTAAAGCCTGTTTTATAATAGAATTTGGTATTGCAGTATGTATAATTTATAATATATTAAAACCCATTTCATAATATATTTTACTCTCTGATGATGAATAGCTGGGACAGTTTTGCAGGTTCTGTAATATCACTATGGCAACCTCCCTTTAAAAAAAATAAAGTAGGACAATTGAGAGATACCAAGGACTGGTCAAGGAAAGAATAATGACACTTGTCAATTTGCATTCTTTCCTATAGTTTATTTTCTTCTCGGAAATGGCAACTATTCTGATATTTTTGCATGTGTTTTCAAGAAATCGTTTGTGACATTTCTGAAATGTTGCATCTCCTTTAACCTTTGAGGGCTCAACTTGGAAAAGATTTGTTTTCCATTGCAGTGCTAAATGACTTAGCCCATCTATGAAGATGATTAGAACTCAGCAGCTATTGGTGGACTGGAAATATAGCCCCCATCAGATTTCCAATGTTTCTCAAAAGTCAAAATACTGCTTTATGAATGCAACCTAACATGCTTAATTTAGAAAAACGGGACTTGTCTGTCATGCTAAATGGTTGGCTCTTTTTAAAATCAGGCTCGTTGTTTTGAAGCCTACATTTTGACTAAGCCTTTAAATGGCAATTATTCTCTTCCTGAGCAGTAGTCAACAAAGCATATTCATCATTCATTACCAAAGAAAGAAGAAATCTCATTTCACCCTCCTTTCCAAATGGTGGCCTTGCATCTCTAAAATGTCACTGCAGTACCTCAAAGAACTGGAATCAGAAAGCCTGACAATCTGTGGATCACCATTTGCTTATGAGGCTATACACGGTTCATCCATGGAGGACTCTGGTTTCTGGCATATTCCCAGACTTGTGTGGTCTCTTTTGAAGGCTGCAGGTCAGGGGACCAAATGCCAACAGTACACCAGGTATCCTTTTGAAATATATTTCCATTATATTCCTACTCTCATGCTTTCAAGTATTGGAAAAATAATCTTGGCATGAGTTCCTGGTCAGCAGGGAAGATGGTGCTGGAAACGGAGCTATGCAGGAGCTCACTTGCCCTCGCTTGTTTTCTTAAATACTTCAGGCCTCTGCTATTCTGATCAATTCAAGAGATAATTCTCCTCTCTTTTCTTTGCACAGCTTCTTTTTTGTGATCTTCAGTGCAACTGATTTCCTTCAGACTCCAAATTCTTTCTTTCCAGGTGGGGCTATGCCTTACCCTCAGAGGTTTTAACACTCGCTGCCTTTCTCAGCCTTTTACAGAGCAGCATCTCTGACTGCTCCCCCTTTGTGAGCTAAAGATCCTCTGATGCATTTTGGCACCCAGCCACGTTTTGAGTGGTGGCAAGCCAAGAGCCGGTATTTGCTAGCCCTAGTCATGACAGCTGATATGAGGCTGAAGGTAGGAATATACCTAAAAGTCTGGAGACATCTGGGCATTCATTTTTATCCCTGTTTGTCCCAAAGCCGAACACAGATGTTGACCTTTACCT
The DNA here is from genome assembly GCA_024733675.1 of Psilopsiagon aymara. Taxonomy (NCBI): domain Eukaryota; kingdom Metazoa; phylum Chordata; class Aves; order Psittaciformes; family Psittacidae; genus Psilopsiagon; species Psilopsiagon aymara. Next base: position 19,387 of record JANRGW010036712.1, on the reverse strand, counting down.
CAGCAATCCATCTGCTTACTCAGGCTTTTGCTTGAAGGGAGATGGCAAATGAATTTCTGCCTATAGGGCAAATTCCAGCATGTATCCATTACTGTGCCATTGGCATTTGCCAGCCGATTTTTGCATCCTCAAAGCAATTTTGTCCGTATTCCCAGGGAAATTATCTGTGAACTGTTAGCAGGGTTTAAAAAGCGTTTCTGGAATAAAATTTCTTTTAACTCTTCCTATTTAAGTCATTACTTGCATAAAGCAATGATTACACAAGAGGAGGAATCCTCCTGAGAAATTGGAGTGGTGAACTTGATGAGTTCCTGTTGTGACTGTTTTTATGTTCTCTGGATATCGAAAGCCTCATGCTATGGACATCTCATCTGTGACATGCTATCACAGTCTTTAAAAACGTTAGGATTTAATTTTGCATTGTTCTTGCAACAGAGCTTTTAAATGTGCAGCTCAAATCCTGTAACTATAAACATAAATAGTATGAAGACAGACTTAGACGTTTTTCAATGAAGGAAAAATTTCAATAGCAGTGGGTGTGGTGATGCAAATATCCAGCTTTGCATTGGGTCTGGTGCTCAGACTGCAGCTATATAGCTCTTATTTGTCAGAAAAGACAACTTTGGCATGAAAGTGTATGGAAATGGACATATTTGGTCTCTTAGCAAGCAAGCTGAAGCAGGCAGGCATCTCTCCGTTTTGGGTGTCAGAGTGTTTGGGCTGGTGGGTTTTTTTTAACAGGTTTCTTCTCTTCTCACATATATGTGTATCTGAAAATTAAAACCAGCTTAGAGCAGCACCATATAAACCCATTTTCTTGTTCTTTACGGAAGACGGGTACTTTCTTATCCCAGGACCACTGGACCTTTTCATAACTGAAACCTTTAAAGTTTATGAACTGTGAAATTGTGTGACTAATAGACAGGTGAATCATTAGGCAGAATGCCACAAAGAGATCTCCTTGTTCCCCTTTCTTGCATCTCCCTGTAGACAAACACATTCATTTCAGCACAGAAAAATAGCATGAAAAACTCTGCATGGCACTGAGATCCCACTTAATTGCAGGGGAATGAAATTTTTCCCACATGGTGGGTGTGAACTGTACCTGTCTATCCATTTGCCTTATGCCACATTGAGTCCTGAAGGAGTTTTTACTGTTTTCTTTTGTTCTTTTTCTTTCTTCTTTTTTTTTTTTTTTTTTTTTTTGCTATTCCAGACGGGGTGTACAAAGGGGTCAAAAGAAGCAGAGGGACAAAGGAGTTGATTTATTTCAGGTCCTCCTGCCACAGGACTATTCTGATAATAAAATCCTCCCAGATGTTTTGAACAGCTTCAGCATTCCTTTTGAGGAAGAAAGTCTGACAGAGTCCCAGGAAGAAAACAAAACTCAAGCCAGCCCAATCAATAGCACTTCATTTGCTGACTGGAATGAAAACTACACAAGTGATTTTTGAAGACTCAGGAGGCTTTACATCAGAATTTTCCATGTGTCCTCACTTTTAGATTTTATTTAGCATGTGATTCATGAGCATTGAAGTGGTCCTCATCTTTATCAGAACTCCCTTCCAACTTAGAGTTTCACTAGTTATTTATTGTCACATGTGGAATAGGAGCTACGGCCAGGCTGTATATCTTGGTTAATTAAAAGGAACATCTGCTTAATACACGCATAGTATAAATGGTATTTCCTTTGTATACCAGGCTGAATGAAATAATATATTGGCTATTGACCTGAGTGCCTATTGAATAACCATCAAAGAGCAGACTTCTTGACATCATGCACATCCCCTTGAGGCAACATAAAATATAAATATTGTAAGTTTACATAGAAGCAGGTGATTCCAAAAAGAGCAGAAAGGGATCTATGCTTCCAGGTGTACAAACTGTAAGCACTAACAGATGAACCCAGACAATGATTATAAAGCCCAGAGATGGCTCATAAGCTCAGGCTGCAATCATTAGGGCGTGAGTGTAAAATTGTCTGTGATAGGATTGTTTTCTATCTTTATATCAAGAATAGTTTCAGTTCTTCATATACTTAGGGAAGATGGATGAACAGATATTGATGTTGTCAAGCTGTCTAAATGCCTAATGGGAGTCAAATCAAAATAGCACACTTGAATGCTGAAACTGTAAATTAATTAGGTAAATTTTCCTAGCTTCATGCAGCCAGACCATTCTCATCAGACCTGTCATATTCTGTTAATCGTGTTTGCATAACAAATACTGTAGTACTTGGTTTTTTTCTTTACAGAACCTAAATTTCATGTGGGAATTGCAGGAGGAAGGGTTGGATCCATGGTCACTAACCTAGGGTATTCTTGGCTGTTTGCTTGCCTGTTTTTGTCTGAGGTTGCTGGTGGAGGTACTGTATCGTTGGGTAGATGTCAACAGCAGGACGTCTCTTGGATGCTTTCTGCTACACTTTGGTACCTTTGTGCATAGCTTGCAAGCTGAGAAAAAGGCCCTCTGCAGCGCTCTGACACTTTAATACCTGACTCCTGTGATTTAGGAGTGGAAACGGGTGGATACCACCTTGCTGGTTCCTAATCCAGTTTCACCATGTCCCTTCCTTGTATTTTCCTAGTGGTCTGACTGCCAAAATATGCTAGCGAAAGGTATGGCTAGAAGCAGGGCAGCAAGCAAGATGTGCTGACAACATGGGAGCTTTGTCATGGGTTCAGCAGCAGCAGTCATTTTTCCCCTTCTCGGTAGCTGGTGCAGTGCTGTGTTTTCAACTTGTGGCCTGAGAACAGTGCTGATAACACCAATGTTTCAGTTACTGCTTAGTACATTTTGGTCTGGCCAAGGAC
>JANRGW010036712.1:331-16474 GCA_024733675.1 Psilopsiagon aymara | reverse complement strand
TCCCTCTGGGAGCAGAGGGAAGAAAAAGGGGGAAGTGAGTGAACAAACTGCGTGGCTGATTTATGGCTTAAACCACGGCAGGGCTAAACAAGAGAGGCTGAGGCTATAGAGGAGTTTATTTGCATGCGTCTTTGTCTACATGGTTCATATAGCTATTTTCTGTGCTTATCCTGCTTTAATCAACATCAACTGAGAAGAGCATCTTAGCTGTTTTAGATGACTCGTTGCCTGAGATGTAGGAGTGCAGTGTTTGCTGTTCAGATGCTGGAAACAGTCATCTTTGCTCTGGAAACAAAACATTTCCAACTGCCTGGCTTTGGGGTTCCTCTTTAATCCTATGTGCTAATGTGCTGGTTTACGTATTAATGCAGATTAGCTGAAAATAACTTGGCACATCAGGATTTTCTGCTCTTCTTATGCATTATAATCTCTTTGCTTTGGATGATGTTTATTACATAGTGAGATAATAGGTTTAGTGCTTCTATGACCTCTGTAACATGTCCTTTTTGTGCTTCCAGTCAGAACTACTCTTGCTTAGGTAACCTTTCAAAGCCAGTAATCAGTCTGGCACGATTACTATGGGCACACTGACAACCATTTGGAGGACTCTTTTGGGTCGAATCCCACTACAGATCTGCTGCAAACAAAACAGGCATATGTGCTTATTAATTTTGGCTTATTAATTTCTTTCATTGCAGCTGCAACCAACTCAAGGGCCTTCTTCAGCCCTTACCCCTGGGCTTCTTCCCAGCTGCTTTGTTTAGGATGTAGCATACGACATTTGGAAGCTCACTAGGCAAGATTGAGAGACCCTTCTTGGCTGCCAGAGCACTTAAGACCACCTTGGAGTGCTGCTGAGGGGATTCTACCATCATGGGTGATATGGGGAGGATGTCCTATATTTATCTTGGTTACAAACAGACTAGTTCTGCTGCATCTGTATGTGTTGCTGCTGAGTTTTGCATCGCTCAGTAATCTCTCTAATCCTCTGGCCAGATGTCCGAGGATATTCTAAGGTTAGAGGTATTAAACTTCAAAAGTCCACATAGAGTCCATTTGTTTAAATGTTGTATGTTCACAGATTCCTGGTGCGTATGTAACTTCAGATCCCCTGTGCTGTACTCCCTCCTTTGTATCTTCCCAAGTATATTTCTCACAACCTGCCTTATCTCCTCCTCTTCTGCAGGGGATCTAAAGTTACAGCCAGAACTCCTGTTATCTTTTGGCAGAGCTTTGCCTACCCTACATTTTGAGTGGCAGATGCTCAGCAAGAGCCTTGCTAAGCAGTTGGGTGTGGTGGGTGGTGCTGTGGCGCCCTGCATTGCGCTTGGCTGTGCTTTAGGCCACTTTTCAGTAAAGACCTGCTGCTTATTCTGGTCTAGGTAAGAGCAATTCCCTCATCTCTTTGCAAAAGTGCTTTCAGAGGAGAAAGCTTGACATGTGTCTTTGAGGCTGAGCAAGAGCAAAGAGGAAGGAGTCAGACTTACTAAAGGCAATTAATTCTGCTGCAGACAGTGAGCCTGTGTGCTACATTGTTCTAACTTTCTCTTCTCTGAAGATAACTTTTGCAAATGGATGGAGATTGTCAAAGCCTGTAGCTTCAGATAGTATGCCATCTCTAACATTGCAGTGAGAGGAGTCTCCACCTTCTGTCATCGCTGGGAAAATGGCAACATCACCATTGCCTCTGTCTTCACAGGATTAAAACCTGACATCAGAGGAAGCCTACATCTTCTCTCTGGTTTTTGTGCAAGGATTTTTTCTTTTTCCCCTTTTGCAGTTTGCTTCTGTTTGGGAGATAATGAGGACTACTGCCTTCCGTATGCCTTTTATCAGGGAAGAGTGCTCTTCAGCAGACTCATTAAAATAATGAATGGCCTCAGATGGTTAATTATGTCTTAAACTTTCTTGCTGTCCAACAGCAGGAAAGCTTTCCAACATAGGATGTATCTAGAAGTACAGCCTTACAAATGACAGTCCTTCTACCATATCCTTTAAGACAGAGAAGTGTTGCATTGCTGCCACCAAACCCATACGAACAATTTGCTTCATTTAGGTGTGTGGCACAATCAGTTTGGCCATTTTGTGTGGATGGATTTTGGACTGGAAGGACAGCAGCAATTCATTGGGTGCATGGGAGTTGCAGTGGAGTTTTCGAGGCATGTTGTAAATGTGGCTGGAAAGAAATCTCTCATGGAGGCCATCATGACTGAGGGGAAAAGAACTTGGGCTCACCAAGCACTTCAAGCTATGCTGTCAAAGAAATGCATGTCCTGGTTAATCCATCACTTCCGATGACAGGTTGCATATGGTGAACTGCTTGAAACGTGCTTGCTTTGTCTAAATTCTCATTCCTTAAAAGCTGGCTTTGGAAACTGCATTAGTAATAGAAGGGGCTTCTTCTGCCATAGAAAAAAATGTATGAATGCAAGTCTATGAAATACGTGTTTAGCTTAATGGAGTTCAGCTTTCCTTGTATAATCTGGGTCAGAATTCAAGATAAATTTGGTGGTCCTAACAGGGTCTGGCCATCTGGGAGCTCAGTTCTCATTTAGACACAGACCAAATATTAGGAGCTGCTGCGTTTTCAGTCCTTTGGCCTTCCCAGCGGTAGTGATACTGCTGAGCAGTTGCAAAAACTCAGCTATTTTGTTGCCTTATTAAATGAGTACTCATTCAGTCATGAGGCACACAGTGACTGGGTACACTGATCTGCTATGTGATACCCAGTTTAATTGAAATCAAGATTTGTTTTCAAATAGGCATTAGTAACTAGTAATAACTAGTAATTAGTAGTTTGTAACTACTATTTGTAAGTTGTAAGTAACTAGTAATTAGTAGTTTGGAAACAAAAAGTGATATCTGCCACAGCCAGATATCACAGTAGGATGTGTGTGAACTAGGCTCTTTGGGAAATCATGTGCAGGGTTTCAAAGGTATTTTTAAGGCCTTTCAGTTTACTTGACTATCAGAGCTTATTTAGGGTGGGTGAGCCCGTGACATATGAGATGAAGTCCATTTTGCTATGGGAACTGGAGGAAAAAACCTGTAGCTCACGGCTCTTGGAAGTCAGTCTCTTTCTGTGTGCATGCAAGTGTCTTATATGTACTTTATATGTACTTATATGTACTTTAGCAGAGCTGAGCCCCAGTCCCTACCTGGAATCTGTATATACTGCTCTGATCCAAATATCAACAGGTGCTTGTTTATAAGTTGTGTTATAAGTAACTGAGATCACTCACATGGGTAACATTAGAGATCAAAGCTGTAAGGAAATGTACGTATGACCAGGGACTTAGCGTTTGATGGGTGCTTATGAACTGTAAGGAACATCTGCTCTTGGTGGGTAGCAATTTCTTTTCTATATTGAATACTGAAGCGGGTTATCATACTGTGGAATGGGTTTCCTTCTTCTTTTCATCTCCATGGCATTTCTTCCTTACTATTCTGATTTCATACAGATTGAACAGTCAAGATGAAAGAGAGGTAAGCAAATGTGTACAGAACCAATTTAGCTTTGTATGGTGTCAGATGCTGTTATGAGAAATGAGGTTTTGCATAACTGAAGAATTCTGATGTGCCAATTCTGGGGAGCTGCATAAGGTCTTCTGTCAGAGATGCTAATCAGCCATCCTCCCAGATGTCCATGGCCTGCTTGACGTGCTGATGTGGCTATCATGAAGAATGGCGATTTCTCAGAAAAGAGCCTTCAATGCTTGTTTATTCTCAAGAAAAGTTCCTGGGCCTCATGGTTGCAAGGAGTGGCTTTCAGATATGGACCAAGAGTAAAGGATGTTTCTCAAAGCAAGGCTCTCCCTTTTCTTCCCCACCCTGGTCCTTGGAGGGCCCAAAGCTGATGATTATACTTTAAACTGAATTGTAAAAATCATCAAGATTTGTAAGCCTGTCTCATTGCAGCATTAGTGCTAATTCTGTATTTGTCAGCTAAGGAGCTTAGGAAGGCTGTGTAAGCTGGGGGTAGGGGTGCTTTTGGGGATTGTAGCCACGAATATATAGAGGAGAAGGCTTATTATGCCATTTCTCCTTTTTGCCTTTCATTCCCACATAACTTCTTTGATTGAGCTGGAGTTATTCTTGTGCCATATTTTGGGGTGGTGAGGGGATCTGAGTCCATCTTCAGCCATGCATTTGGTAGCTGAAGGCAGCAATTCCCCATGAGGCTTCTTGGCCTCAGATTGCATAAAACCTACCTTCAGGTCCCCAATGGCCTTGGTGGCCCTCAGACAGGCTCATGCTCTTATTCCCATGCAATAGACCGAGGGAAACCAGACCCTCTCCTCCCCTCAGGACTGCCAGACAATGCTTGCGCAGAAGACTAACCACCTCTGGAGGCTCCAGGGCTAGGAATGGGGACAGTGTAGGATTGGGAAGAATGATTCAAGCAATACTTGAAACTCCACTGCTCTTTTATTGATGTCTGGGTACATGTGCAGGCCTGCAATGCTAATACCTCCCTTGTGTGCCCTGACACATATGTTGGAGGTCAGTCAGCCTCCACAGGTTCAAACTCATCTTCTTCAGAGTCCACCTCCAGCAGCTTCTTGTCATCTTTTGTATGACAACTGCCACATCATTCAGCTTGTTCTTCAGGCTTTTTGGCACACCACCTGATGTTTGAGCACCATCCCTGATTATGTGTACCTGCCCAGGCCTGCTTCTTCTTGGCACTCCAGGAACAAGAACATGAGTGTCATGGGTTCGGCAGTGGCAGTCATTTTTCTCCTTCTTGGTGGATGGTGCAGTGCTGTGGTTTTGACTTTCAACCTGAGAACAGTGCTGATAACACCAATGTTTTTAGTTACTGCTTAGAATGTTTGGTCTCTCCAAGGACTTTGTGAGCCTCATGCTCTGCCAGGGAGGAGGGGAACCCGAGAGGAAGCAGAAACAGGACACCTGACCCAAACTGACCAAAGAGGTATTCCATACCACAGCACGTCATGCCCAGGAAGGGATCTAGAAGAGAGTGGTGCGCTGCTGGGTCGGGCTTGATACTGGGTGGTGAGCAGTTGTATTCTCTTCCCTTGTTATTTCTCTTATCATTATTATTATTGGTGGTAGCAGCAGTGATTTGTGTTATACCTTAGTTACTGGACTGTTCTCATCTCAGCCTGTGGGAGCTGCATTCTTTTGATTCTCCTTTGCATCCCTCTGGGAGTGGGGGGAAGAAAGAGGGGGGAGTGGGAGAGAGCAACTGCATGAGTTATGGCTTAAACCACGACAATGAACTGCAGGACAGCCCTTAAAAAGAATTTCAAGGAGGTGAGGCAGAAAATCTTGCTTTGGGTCAGAAGATCTCATGCTCCTGTGTTTTGTGCAGCTAATTGCGTCAGAGTCTAGTAAATAGGAATTGAATATAGGCAAGATCTGCCTCTGTTGCTCTGATGTTCCCCCCACCAAAACCGACAGCAAAGCAGGAAATTATCTAGATAGTTGCTGGAAGGATTTGGTGGGAAATTCCCAAATGTTCTTCCAGAAACAAGGGTGCATGGGGGACTGAGTAAAGCAAGGAAAATGAAGCACTTAGCTTGACAACTGCATTTAGTTCCCATCCTGCATGGTCCCAAGTGCAAAAATAAGAATTCACTGTTTTTCAAGATGCTGCAGACAGCTTTTGCCAGGAAGGAATGGATTGACTTTTTACTGGCACGTTACCATTTTTGATCAATAGCTTCACAAATGGGATGGAGTTCTTACTCTGCCATCTTGTTATTTTTTTAAAGTGCTTTATTTTAATCTTTCTATTTTCTTTCTTTTTTTTTTTTTTTTTTTTTTCCCCGTGTTGAAAAAATGCAGTATAAGTGCTCAAGGATTAAAATAACTTTCTCAGCCCAACAATTTGGATTTCTGTCACTTCAAAAGCAGTTTCTTTTGAGGAATATGAACACTGGATTAAAGCTTTATTCCCAACTGGTAATTAAAAGGCTAAATCCGTATACAACATTACAACTCTAATGTGACTGAAAGAGGATTGCTCATTAGACCCCATGGGGATTTCTATTATGGCTTTGGCGATTGATAGCCACCTATCTTATTGTGAATCCTGTTATGGAAGACACCAAGCCACACAGCATCGTGTGACTGCTATCCACTGGTGTTATTTTGAGCAGCTGCCACCTTGCACAGAGGAACTGTGGATTCACATTTTATTCCTGCCAGACAAATGCTTGTGCGGATGCACCTGCATAAGCCCCAAAGACATCCCCATCTGCCACAGAGCCATTATTCCTGCTCATAGATCAGGTTCATCACATACATTTAGTGGAGGAAATCCACACCAGGGTTCATGACAGCCCCTAGAGTGGGCTCAAATTACCCGACTCATTTCCTGGCACAGGCTACCAAGGAAAGTTAACTGCAAAAGGGCTTTTGCTGGTGGCTAGTGCCTAGGAGGTAAGGAAAAGCTGCTTCTCTTCAATTCGCTTGCTTAAACACCTCAGGAGTTCACTGGGTGTGATTTATGAGGCTAGGTCTTCTGCAGTTTGCAGAAATAAGGTACAAGAGAGTCATCCATTTCTAGTTTGTAATATTAACATTAAAGCAATAGAAGCTGTAAGTATGTATTGTACTAGCCTAGTTATAGTCTACCTTCAACCAGTCTTATGTCACACGAGGTCCGGTTTTGGGGCACAAATACTACTTGGCCTCAAGAGCTGGGACCTGTAAATATACTTTCACCTAAAGTAGTAGTGCTGTAGTATGGAGTAGAGATGTCCTGACATGATTTTTCTGGTATAAGGCTGGATTTGTTAGCTCCAGTGTTGAGAACTATATGGTTTTGGAGTGTCTGTAGGCTTTGGATTTTCAAGGTAGCTTGACTTTGATGTTTATAGTACAGTTACCTTGCTGGAAAAGTTGATTTGAATACAATAAAAATAACCATTTCAGACAATTTCACCAGTTTCCTTATTTTCCACTTTTCTTAAAGCAATTGGCCACCCAAGCATTTCTGTAAGAGTTTTAGTACCTCTTAAGCCAGGGTTTATCTCTCTGAAAGCTGCTCTGAGTCAACTTGAACTGATTCAGATTAAACTCTTCCTTGCAAAAAGACAGAGGACTCCAATCTGACAAGGCTGGGACAGGATGGCTGTCACGATGGCACTCTGTGCCAGTATATTTAAAATAGATCAATGCATGTTTTGGGACAAGGGGATGCAGCTGTCTGAGACTATTGCCACCCTTTGCTTTTTGTGTGTTTAATGCGGCTAATCAGTGAGCTTGTAATAGATGTCAAATCAGAGGACTCTCAAGTTCTGTTCTCAGCATAGAAATTCATTGTATATAAAAGGAAGGCCAAATCCCCTCTCTGTTTCTTTGTTATTTATTGCTCCTTATGCCCTCAATTCCCTGAGATACCAAACATATCTTATACATGAAATTATAGTCTTGTGTGAACTTGCAGAAATGGAAACAGATTGCACAGCAAGCAGGTACATTCTGTAGCAGGTGAAGAGAAAGCTTAAGGAATGGTATTTTGAGACACTGCTGTATTACCATACTGAGCATTTTTTTTTGTTGATTTGAGATTTTTATGGAGTAAATTGCTGAAATTTCAGAGTCATAATGTTACAAAGATTTTGAAACATTTGGAGCGATCAAAACTGCTTCTGTTCTGAAGAACTACAACAGAAAGGTCTAGTTATTGTGTCTGACATCTGTTGTGCAAAGTGGATATCATAAGCATTAGCTCTGCATTTCAGCACTCACGTTGCAGGGCTGAGGAGCTGTATTGCTCTACTCAAGCCAGTAGGAGTCCTGCATCCCCCCATTTGACTCTTGAACACAAAAATCAGAAAGTGATTTTTCAGGGCTGGTCATCTTGGGTCCGAAAAGGTACTTGAGAACTTGACTGTAGGATAAGGTCATATCAGACTGACCAAGTGGCTCTCTTCCCCTTGTCATTCTTCTGTATTTCTTGTATCATTTGAAGCTGTCCAACAACTTATTGTCATTGCATTGACTCTTTGCTATTATGAGCCATTAATATTGTAAGAACCATATTCTGTCTGTGTAGCCCAGGTAACTATAAGGGACAAAACAGAAGTCATGCACTTTTTGAGGAGTAAGCCCAAAAGCCCTCTGTCAGTGCTGTAATTTAAAGTCAAGCAGTGGAAGCTGCAGTAACAAAGCATTAATGTGATTGATGTGGGCATGATCTGATAAATCATTCCCAAAAAGGGGCTTTTGAAGTCAAAAGCAAAAATTCTGTGCAGCCAGGTTGACTCTAATTTCCCTAAAATCTTTTTTTGTACCCTTCTGAAAAAACAGACAGCCCTGAAAGTGAGGTCTGATTGCAGATTTATGCTTTTTTCTGCTCCCTAAGAATTAAGAAAAACTGGAGCTTGTTGAGTCTGGTGGAACCTGCTGAGCACCAGCTACTGCATGCTCCTGCTGGATAGGTATCCTGGGACTCGTGGGCTGCTCTGGTGCTTTCAGGGATGAAGAAACTCTGCACTGTTCCAAAGGTGGGTGGCAGAAGTCACCACCATCCATCTGACTTCCATGAAGCCAGCTATGCCCTTCAGGCAGTAAGTCAAGCACTGTGGGAAGTGTTGACTCTTTGGTCTGTAATTAAAAGAAAGGTGCTTACAAGGACCTATTCATATCCTTTATGATCTCCCCCAGGATCGTTTAACTGACTAATTTGGACAGCCCAGACAACAAATGAGGACTTTGCCTCCTCTCTTTCTACAACTCTGTAAACATAATCCTCGATTGATTGACCTCTAATACATCAGACCTAAATGAAAAATTAATTACATTGGCTACAACCCTGAAGTGAGCACTTTACCACTTTGTTGTTTTGTCCATTTGATCCTTTCTTTGATTTATGGGCAAAGGAGAAAGGGGAGAGAAAAAAGAGGAGGAAAAAGAGGTTTGTACTGGATGTCATTTGAAGTCAGATGGGTTTATTGAAAACTGAGCTCTGCCGAGCCAAGAAGCAAAACAAGCAGCAGCAGCAGCCCCCAGCATGTGCTGTAGAGGTGAGAAGGTCCAGAGGGAGCAGCACCTCCCCCCAAAACCTATGGCTTAAGCAAAGCACCCAGTTTGATTTTGGCAATCTGAATTTCCCCTGGCAGCATTCATGGTTCCAGTCTCCAGGTCTGCACGCCCCTTCCCTTTGAATATTCTTTTTCTCCCTGAAATTATAGTGCTGGTGCTATGGATCTGCCTTTGAAAAGGCCAGTAAAAATATGTTGGAAATGGCAAGGATTGCTACTGCTGATAGTCACAAGAGGTGCCAGAGGCTGTGAGAACTGGCCAATATGATTTCAGTTTATCTTGGTAAAATCTTCTGACTGAATACTGCATCATCTAAACACTAGCTAAACACATGGAAGCCACTACGCTTTAATAATCTCAAAGGATAAAGCATTCCTTGTGGTGATAAATAAACCATCCGCCTCCTGGGTTTGTAGTCTTGTATCATTGGGAGCAAAGTTAGATAACTTGATAAATACATTTAAAAAAAACAAACCCAAACTGTCAAAAACCAAACCACATTGAGGAGTGGAAACAGAATATCTGAGCTTGATACATCCAAACAAGGAGGGCAAGTGAACAGCATATTGTTAATCACAGCCAAATTTTGCCAAAGCCCAAGGCCTAGAAAGGCAGTTGAAAAGTAGCAGTATATTAAAAACAAACGAGTCATATGGCCAGGAAGAAATAATGCAGCTCTAAAGTGAGGCAGAGTTGAAATGAGAAACTTCTGTAGTCTAAAGGGTTATTAAAAGTGAGGGCAGGAATTAAATTGAATTTCAGAGAGTAGTTATATGGGAAGATACATATAAATGGTTGCTTAGTGTAGCTTTATTCTGAAACAGAAAACATTTGAGCCAGGTTTGAAAAATAAAATATCTATTTATGTATTTGTAGATAGCATAGGAAATCCAGAAGAAAAATCCCATTTGAAAGAAATTGCTTAGATATAAACAAAGATGGCTTTTAAATGCAAAATTAAAGTTTTGCATGCATATGGTGTCAAAGCTCTGCTGCTTCCAGAAAGCTTTTCAGCAGCAGCCTGGACACAGGAAACAATAAACAACACATCCAGGCTGGAGTCTTTGTTTCCTGCTCAGAAGATGCTTTCTTTACAAGACATCTCTCTTTCTTCCTCTCCTTCTCATTCCTCTCTTGATTTTACAGGATTCAGCCTCAAAGCACTCAAATTCACCCTGAAAACTACTCTGCGTGGTTCTGAGCTAGAAACCACAGGGTGTGTATGTGTGTGCACATGGTTTGTGTGCAACTTTTACAAATAGACTTTGAAGAAGGCTTGGTTGTTCTGAGTTCATCTGACTGGAGAGGGACCAGAAAATGCAGGGTTTTTTGCATTTCCAGGTCAAAACCTCCTGTGGTAAGCCAGGCAGAGTGGAGACTTCTGCCAGGATTTCTACAGTCCTTACACTGATTAATTAGGGGGCTGGTGCCAGCTCAGGGGGCTCTACCTCATATCTCGTAATGAAAGCTTTCCAAAGGACTCTTCTTTTTCTTTTCCCTGCCATAAAAGCAAATTTCACAGCCGTAGTATTTTTTGACTAAATGAAAGCACGTATTTTTCTCCAGCTGGAGTGCACTGCAAGCCAGCCTCACTCACAAGACAAGCTGGAAAATGTTCAAACTTCAAGCAGTGGTGGTATGTATGAGGCAGATCTGCATCTGCAGGAAGGGGAGCTACTTTAATGTGCATGAGTTGAGCATGTGTGTATCCAATAGTGGGCTTCAGATACTTTTTCCTGATTTCAGTAGTTGATTTCTGGATAGGAATTCAAAGGGCTCATGGTGTGTTTTTGAGGGTAAAGCCTGAAATATCAGGCCTAAAAGGAATTTTCCTGACTTCAAGGCAGGCATGTGGTGCCATGTTTCAAATGTAATGTATAGCCTTACCTATACTTTAGCCAGTTTAATTATCTTTAGAAAGGATAATTTATGTTCCTGTTGCCCCAGTGAGATTGCTTAGCGAGACTGCTTTTCAATTCTGATGAAAATGATATATCATGTTTTGGCTTTTGTTCCGATTATAGTGTATTCTCTTCCTTTGGAATTTTCTCCCATTCAGTGCTGTGGTGAATTTTATTGGGACTATTTCCAGGGTTTTTATGGGCTTCCCCACTTCATTACCCTAATGAGTTACAAACGAGACTGGAGTGGGAAGAAGGGGTTGTTTTGCCCAAAACCATTTTCCTGTTTGACAAAGAAGATACCTTACCTAAATTGGTACAGTATGAATGTACTCCAGCTGATAAAAGGACAGGTATGGGCATTGAAGTATTTTTTTGCATTACAGATTTCAGATATCATTCACTTGACTTTTCTCAAAAATCCTGTTCTCTCCAGGGAAGCAGTGTCTGAACACCTCTGTGAAACAAGTGATGGCAGCTGCTTACCTGGACAGGAAAGGCCTGCCTGTGGTTAAGGATAACAGATCCATACCACAGCTGGATCAGCGAGGCAAAATCTGTGCAGGGCATTCGGCACTAGAGGCTTGGTAGCAGTTTGCATGCATTTACAGTCACTGTTCTGTTGGCTGGGATTTTCCAAGGAGCTTAGGAATTGTGTGTCTATGACTTCTGGCTACTAAATGCCATTAAGTTACACAGGAGAGCCCTTCATCATCTTTATGGTTGCAGTAACACTTCAGAAATTTGGCTTTATCACAAGCAAGCATAGGCAGCATTTCTCTTTCTCCTCAAGAGAGTGCACATAAACTGTTATGTTTTCTTCCCTTTGCATCTCTAGTCAGCTTTCCTCCTATGATCCCCATTGGTTGCTGGTCAAACAAACCAGACATAGTTTTATGTCTCATTCAGAATTTTTGGAGTTTTTTTTTCCTTAGAAAATAGCATGGGAAATGCTGTCAGGAGCAGTGCAGAGATCTCAAATAGCACCACAGCATGGCCGTGATTCCTGCAACCCTGTTGCAGACTGTTAACACTGCATTGCTGGCTGACACAGTCAAAGACTAAAAACTTGTTTACTGAATAGTTTAACACTTTCAATTTTCAGTGAAAAGCATCAGCATTTAATTTTTTTGCAAATGCTTATTTTCTTTAAGCTTTATTTTCTTCAGATTATCATAGATATTTTTCATAATCTTTTTTTCTTCTTTTGAGTGTTTGACCCTATGTCCGGAGCAAGTGCAGGTAGGGAGGAGAGATTGTGATGTAACTTTCATATAAATACATTTAAGAATCTACCACTGAGAGTTATTTTTTGGACATTATCAGATGAAGCCATTAGCTTCTGAAAAGGATTAATATGAATATCTTTGGAGTTGGAAAATTGTCTTTGCCAGTTGCCTTTGTGAGAATGGCATGGCTTGGGGCTTTTTTTCTTTTACAATCAGGAAAATGACATGTTGAAACCTTAACCAATTAAATCAGTGTCTGAGAACTCAGGGTGAAACACTATCCCTCTTAAAGGCAATGTCAAAATCCCCACTGATTTCAGTAGCGTTATAATAAATCCTTGTGGAAAATGATGATGCATTGCATGAAAGTATTATCAAGTTTTTCCTTTTTTTAAATTTTTTTAGTAATACATTTCTTGAGCCACCTATCCCATGCTTCCTCTCTTCTCAGAAAGTACAGCTTTCCTGGAGAAAACCAGATTTGACGATCCATTACGTGTTACATAGCTGTAAGCTTTTGCGTTATTGCAAGAGCCATAGGCTGAATCAGATACTCTGAATGAAGTACATCCTTAACTTTTGGGGTAACTGGGACCATGTAAGCAGTTCTATGAACCTTTGTCTTGTAAGTACTTCTATCATTTTTAAAATGATACCCAGCAGTATGAGTTGTAGGAACAATTTCTTCACTGCCATCTTGGAGATATGTTGGCATCAAGTAATGATAATGAAATGGCTGGTTCTCCTGTTAGTGTTATTATATCCATTTATGAGCTGGTTACTTATTGCTTGCTGAATGGAGCAAGCGAAATTGCCGCTTCAGCCTTAAAAAGGGCAGATAGAGTAGTCCATATATTTACGTTAGGGGCACAAATGAAGGCAGGGTTGCTTTAGTAGTGACAACCTCAACGGGAAAATTACCCTTTCCTGTTAGCTCTAAAACAGGCTAATATGACTGCCTGCCTACCTGCCATGCAGGGAGATATTGTACTTGAAGGATGGAGGGGAAAAGATTAGTAGACTGCTATTTCAGACCCCTTTGGGTCACTCAGCCCTGAGTAGTTGCCATGCTGAGTACCAGGAACTGTGACAACTCACTATCAAGCTACATGAGGTTCAAGAATGAACTGAGCTTGTTTAGGAACCTCTCTACATCTCCTGTGTTGAGCTGGTTTAGCAGTCTGTGTCTTTAACTGCAAAGCTTTGACTTGCACATTGATCTGATTATTTCAAGGCTGCAAATATTTTCTATGATACAGCTCAGTTACATTATTTATTCCAGGTTTCCATTTGCTTCTATCTTAGTTTATTTTATTACAGGGAATGATACAGCCCAGAGGATTTTTCTTCATATCAAAGCTGCCAATACTTTTCTCATAAAATGTAGTCTGTATGTGATGGAAATGGGCTCAACCTACAAGGGAAATATTCTGAAGGCAATATCATCATTACAAATATCTCAATGGTCTGGAATGGAGTAGGACCCCATTCTGCAAATGTCCTCATGAATAGTTTATCTCAAGTTACAAAATTCCTCTCAATGTCAATGAAGCTACTTTAATATAACATGCCTAAAAGTTTATAGGATAGGATTTTAGCCTTTTATTCAGCATAGCACTTCAGTGGGCATGAAATTAGGAATAGGTTTGTGTTCAGAAGTGAAGCACATGCTTTGTGTTGCCAAATGAGGATGCTTTTTATTCCTTTTGCCGGATCACAGGCCTCATCCCTGATTCAGCTGGGTTTTTCTGCTGCCCTAGAGCCACCCTAAATTTAATGAGGTTGTTGGTACATGGGTTTTAAGCTCAAATTGCAAAAATCAGAATTGTAGCTCATCATTTGAAATTAGCAACTAGTTACAGTTATAACAATGAAACAAACAATAAGTACATTAACTTATTAATAGTTAATTTCATGAGTTTCAGGTAATTTTGTGAAAACACAGATAATTACAATCATGTAATTGCAATATGACAATGCTAAAGGCTGGTTTTGGCAAGCAGTGTTTCTGGTCAGCTCCTGATGCACTGCTTTAAATGGAGTGGTTTTCTACCCTGACTTTCCTCATCCTGTGTCATGGTTAGCAGAGGAGAGCTGTTTGAAGCCTTATTGTTAGGATAATTTATTGAAAGCTCAAGGAAAGAAAGAGTTGAATTAGCAGCCTGATCTAGTAAGCCTGTTGGATGCCCTGTGCTTCTTGCAGACTAGTCGCATATACGCAGCCTCAATTCTCTTTGCCTTCACTTGCAAATAAGAAGTTGGAGGTTCCAGTTTAGTAAAATGAAGTAATTTTGCCTTCTAAAGAAGGTAATGAGGGGAGGGAAAGCAATCACTGAGGGTCTGCGAAGGCTTAATCTACAAAATATTCTGCTTCATTTTGATGCCTTACCTGTTTTTAAAATGCTTAAATAATACCTCAAGTCATTTTCACACAGGATTTTTTAAGTTGTGAAGAAGTCAATTGCCTTGACCTACCATTGCTGTTGTTCATTGCCTGCAGTTCTCACAGAATTCTCACCTGGGCAATTTCTGAAATTGTTGCGGAGATGCCAAGAAATGATTGCATTGCTGAGTTATTTCGTACCGTGATCGCTTGCCCTTCTCTGATAACTTCTGCCCCTGGTTCAGAGCAACTATCCTATGTTACATTTGAAGGAATTTAACTTTTAGTTCTAGGAAGGAAATGGTTTTGGTGTGTAAAATCTGTTGTCTACCATTTGCAGTGGGACAGGCACAGAAATGAGGAGTGCTTCCTTTGAAGTATGAATAGCAGATGGTTTCTCTTCAGCAAGCTGCTTTGTGGCCTATATGCTGTAAAGCAATACCATCAGTAAAAACAGCCTCGTCCTGTCACCTGCTTTGATTATGATATGTTGCAGGCTTTCATCAGGTAACACTCAGTGTCCCCCCACTCTTGATCTTGGCTTTTTTTTGAGCTTGGATTAAATGTAGTCATTTCACTGGGTTTGGTCCTGAATCCTTGTCCCACATGACAGCCAGAGATGATCTGATGCACTGGGGAGAGGGGATGGAAATCCTGAGCATGTCCCGTGCCCTGTTTGCTGCTTTTCTGTGGGTCTTTGTCGAAACTTGCTGTCAGAAATAGAATCATAACATAGTTTGGGTTAGAAAGGACCTTAAGATCATCCAGTTCCAACACCCCTGCCAGGGATGCCTCATACTAGATCATGTTGCCCAAGACTCTGCCCAACCTATGCGTGAGAGGACAAGGGTGAGAGCACATGGAACCTTGCACAGACACAAGCTTGCTCAGATTAAGGCAGGAACAATGCCAGCAGGCTGGGGTGCCCAAAAACATGAGCAAGGGGAAAACAGCCAGTGTGAGCTGGGTGCCAACTTACTGGTGTACATAGAAAGACAAACAGTTCAAAGAAAATGGTAATCCTGAGTGTAATCACTGACCTGATAAGTCATGCTTATTTAGTGGATAGGAAAAAGAGAATATAGCACTGAAGACAACTGTGATACAGCCATTGAGTACTTCAGCTTGAGAGATTTTTCCAGTAGCAATTAACATATTTAACTTATTTCTGAAGATTTACAAACATTAAATGCCACTAAGCATTCCACTCCGTGAATGTCAAAGAAGCTAATATAACTTTGGAAGCATATATTTCATCCATCATAACACTCTTGTCACTTAAATGGCACTCAATCCACTTAAAATTACAGCGATTATGGAAGAACATCAAATTTCATCAGCAGTGATTACGCTGTGATTATCACACACGCACTTCTCAGGGCTCCTTTTGCTCTTATGCAACTGCCAGTTTGCAAATACATATGGGGAAGAGTGTTTGGGGCTTGGTAGATAAACCTGGTGTTTCCATGCCATCAGTCAGTCTTTTCAGCATGTTAATTTATACTTTGGGGAGAGAAATTTAACTCTTAAGAGTGCCCCTCTACTCTGCTCTTGTGAGACCTCACTTGGAGTATTGTGTGCAGTTCTGGTGTCCTCAACATAAAAAGGA
>JANRGW010036710.1:0-63838 GCA_024733675.1 Psilopsiagon aymara | reverse complement strand
AAACTGCGGCAGCTCTTTTAGGAGGGGGAGGTGGGTTAACAAACTGCGTGGCTGATTTACAGCTTAAACCACGACACCCAGCTTAGTAGCTCCTGATCCATCACAAGGGAATACGGTACAATCAAGTCAGAGACATAGTCTGTGTACCTGTGGGTAATTTCCATCAAATAGCCAGCAGCTGACGGCGGGAGTCAAACAATTATTATGACTGAGCCTTTTCTCCACAGTGCAAAGCACTGAAAACAGATCTGTCATCTCTGGAAAGGAGGGTGCAGGCGCTGATTATTCACTCAGTACAAGACATATTAATAGGGTACATTTACACTTTCTCAGCCACTTTGGACAGAATCTCACTGGTCTACTCAAAACAAAGGAAAAGGCAAAGAGTAGATTATAAATCTAAAGAGTAATTTAAGGCAACCACTTCAGATCCCTGCTGATCCTTGTTAGAAATGGGATTCTGGACATGATCCCTCTTTGTATCCTTCCTGTCACTGGGATATTGTCACCTATTTCTATTTCTTACATTATTGTGGGGTTACTTTTTTTTTTTTTCTTCCTCTTGTGGCTGCTCTGGACAGACATTCAAATTTGCAGATCACCACACAGTAAAATCTCTTTTGGGTTCACTGGCCAATCCAGAGTCACACCTGTCCACCCCATGTGCCCAACAAAACTCCCAAGACAAACATACTCTTTAAAACTGTATTCTCCAAACCACTAATTCCTAACCAGTTTACCAGTGGCTATGTGGATGACTGGTTTACCAGACTTAGCTTACCTTACCTTACAGCATAGATTAAGCTCCAGTTACTGAAAAGCTTGAATGCGTATTCCTCCAAGCTACAACACAGTAGATTGTGTCAGGCCACACAAAAAGGCTATTTACCAAGCACAGCTTCTCCATGCTGTCCTACCCTTTAGCATGTTCTGACATATATGAGGGCTATGAGCACCAAGCACATGAGAATCCCCAGTCAGCAGGGAGGGGAAAAAGTGATACAGGTTCTCTCCACAAGGTATGAAGAGAAAAAAGCCCTGACCAGGCTGCAGGTCTCACAGCATCTTCACATGCTTTTAGGCGTATGGATGTCCAGAAGACCAGAGAGTGGTGAAGGGCCTGTTAGTTGTTAGCTCATGACCTTTATGCTGTACATTTCTTAAGGCTCCACAAATTGCCCTGTGATATTTACAGCTTTCATATTCTTTAAATAGTGGTAGTGTATCAAGAAGCCTCCACATAGTAACACAGCTAACCTAGGATAGATAAATTTATAGCCTGACTCAAAGTCAACAGGAATCCTTGGTTTACATTACATGAAGCAATAGAGCAAACCCTGGCTTTGCTGGGATGTGAAATCCTGTATATACTAAGTGATATTAACTTGAATTGATGAACTAGCTGGTCACATGTGAAAATGCAACTGCATAAAATAACATTTATGTAAAAGAGCATTTAGAATATGCTTGCAAACTCTTCATTTATACATGACTTGCAAGGTTTAATTTTTAACTCAGTTAATAGCAGCTTTACAAAAATCAGAATCTGAAATCAGATTAGAACATGTAAGCAATTAAATCCTCCATTTCATTCCTCAATATTAATCTAAACCCGTTATTTATATTCTAACACATTCACATAACTAAATTCTCAACAGCTGGGATTTGCATAAATCCAAGACCTGAACAAAACTCCACATTAACTTGGACCCTGGACATATTCAAAGCCTCACAGAGATCACCAGAGTAAAAACTCTGAATCTTAAAACTGAACAACACAGACCTTTTCTTTGAATGAATGCAGTCACCCATCACTTTAAGAAGTGGGGAATATTATCCTTTTCTGACTAATCACTAATAGGCACAGCTAGTACAATAAGCAGTTACCATCACCACCCCACTGCAAAGCCAGTTTTGCAAGTCTCAGATCTATACCTGGTTAAGTCCTCAAATCAGCTACTAGTACATATTTCAGAGGCTGACAGCAAGAACAAAAAAGCAAGACCAACAGCTACCTAAGCCAAGCTCCTAGCTCTTCTTACCCCTGCAGAAACCCCAGAGCTTGCTGAGTCTCAGGTTCCAAGAGATGTAAGGACTGGGGATCTTTCCATATTGTGATGGCTATAACTGCCTGCTTGGGAGAGCTGGATGGTAATTTTAACTTATGCACAAAGCTGTTGCTATGTGTTCCTGTCAAAGCTCTTTCTACAAAGGAGGACTCAAATATTCAGAATTCACAGCATCACTACAAAGTAGAGAAACCTTGGCATTTTGATTTATGTATGAGGAAACCAACACACAGATATTTTAATGGATTTGCCCATGACCAACAAGAAAATCAATAGCAGAGGAAGCATTTGAGTTCAGGAGCTCTTAGTTCCCCATCCTGGGCTCATTCCATAGGTTCTCATACATATGTGGAGGAAAACCAACCTCTTCTTTTTCTCTAGTACTGCCAGGAAGACACCCCAGCAAAAAGCATGGAGCAAAAGAGCTTCCAAAGTTTTGGATGATGCCTGAAGATAAATACTTCATGAATGTGAAGCTAAAAACAGCAAATCCTAGAAGCACTGATCATGCCCAGGGGCTTAAAGTTTAATATTCAACAGAGCATCATCTGATGTAACAGAATTTCCAGCCCCAGGCACAATTGGGAAATATTTAGGAAAATATGAAATGGCTAATGACTTTCCTGAACTCTCCTGAAGAAAACTTCAAGTAGGCTCCTAAAACCAAAAGTCAACTGCTCACCCTCTCACCTTCTGTCAAGCCTCACTAACTACATATACACTTTGAGGCAGTCTCTACCTCACTGCAGTTTGGTTTACAACCAACATTGAAGCGTGTCTTCTGTCACTGGAAAAGCAAACCCTGTGCACTGCTTCAGAATTAATACCCACTTCAGTGTTCAGTGGGATCTACCTTATCTGAATGGTTTGCTTTGCACAGAAGAGCTAGTGCTGTTCTGATAATCTAGGTGTGGTCTAACATTGTCAAGCATCAGGCTTCTCTGCCAAACCAGTGTGCATTAATGACTGAGGCGGCAGAACAGCAAGTTACTCCTTTGACCTTACGCCAAACAGAGGTCAACAAGCAAAATAGCACTTACAGGAATGTTTTCTTCCTACTACTAACAGCTCTCTGTAACTTCAGAAAATCCTACAGGTATGTAACTTGTCTTCAGAGAAAAACCTGCTTCCAAAGTCAGCCACTGACCACAGAATTGTTATTAGAGGACTACCTCCCTGGGAGATGGCAGATGTTATTTGCTAAGTCACACTCCATCATCTTTGAAAGGTTATGGAGAACAGGAGAGGTGCCTAAGGACTGAAGGAAAGCCAATGTCACTCCAGTCTTCAAAAAGGTTAAGAAGGAGGGCCACAGAAACTACAGGGCAGTCAGTTTCACCTCCATCCCTGGAAAGGTGATGGAACAGCTCATCCTGGATGTCATCTCTAAGCATGTGGGGGAGAAGTAGAACAGGGTCCTGCACCTAGGGAGAAATAACCCCTGCACCAGTACAGGTAAGGGGCCGACCCCTGGAAAGCAGCTCTACAGAGAAGGACCTGGTAGTCCAGGTGGACAACAAGTTAACCATGAGTCGGCAATGTGCCCTTGTGGCCAAGAAGGCCAATGTCATCCTGGGGTGCATCAGGAGTTTGGTCAGTGGGTTGAGGTGATCTTTCCCCTCTACTCTGCCCTGGTAATGCCACATCTGGAGTATTGTGTTCAAGTTCTGTGCCCAAGTTCTGTGCCCCTTAGTACAAGACAGACAAGTCACTACTGGAGAGAGTCCAGTGGAGGGCTACAGAGATGATTAGGAGACTGGAACATCTCTCTTAGGGTGAGACAGCTGGGCCTGTTTAGCCCAGAAAAGAGACGACTGAAGGGGGATCGTACCAATGCATACAAATATCTTAAGGTCAGGTGTTAATAGATGAGGTCAGACTCTTTTCAGTGGTACCCAGCAACAGGATAAGAGGACACAGACACAAGCTGAAACACAAGAGGTTCCATCTGAATACAAGAAAGAAATTCTTTGAGAGTGACAGAGCACTGAAACAGACTGCCCAGAGAGATTATGAAGGCATCCAAACCACACCAGGACATGCTCCTGTGTAACCTCCTCTAGGTGAACCTGCTTAGGGAGGTGGCGGAGTCAAAAGTCACTGTTGGCATTAATTCTTCTTCTTGAATGACAGGCCCTCCTCACCTGAGGATGAGCTAGTGGAATCACAGTGTTAAAGCACAGCCATTGTACCCAGTGGCTGTGAACTTACTATGCTTGGGCATCAGCTCTGATTTCAGCAGCATGACATTTAACACAAGGAAGCAATGTCGTTTCTCATGGGATGACTGGCTAGCATCACAATCCTAGCAAGCACAACCAAACTTGGTGTTCTGGGAAGAAATCTTGCGGCAGTCTTTCTGTATTGCTGTTACTGTAGCTCTGAATATGGACATGACTAAATGCCTTCATGCTACTCTGTGTATCTTTTCCTCCTTTCTATACCTATTCTCACTTCATAAACAGACCTAAAATTTTAAAACCTTAACTGAGCTATAGGAAATCTTCTGATCTGAGTCACAGCAAAGTCCAAATAATAAATTCTACATATTAACTATATGAACTAAGAGGAAAATAAAGTAGAAGCTGTTCTAGATGATGAGTCATGGGAGATCGAAGCATGACACCCCAAAGGATGTGGCAGAACTCTAGCCCAGGCAAACCTCCATGAACTCTACTAGGAGGTAATTCTGTCCTGGGCAGAAGGGTTGCCCTGGGAGCCACTTCTAATGGCTATAATGCTCAACAACATTACAGAACAAAGAACGATTTATGTTCCAAGTCACTTTCACATGTAACTGATGTTCCCTCAGAGGTTAGGGGAGGAGAAACTGTACATCAAATGTCACAGAAAATAAGTCAGCCAGCACCACTGAAGGACAAAAAAGGTGAACTATTTCCATCACCCTCCAAAAGAGTTGTCCAGCAACTGAATGCTGAAACCTTAATGAAAGCCCTCAGAAGCAGTCAAAGCAGTTCACCCAGATTCATGTTATTAAAACAAAGCCAGAGAGTTTAGTAACAATCAAGCTGTTATTTTAAAGAGACGGTGACAGACTCCAGCCATAGCTTAACAGCAAATTATGAGTTGACTGGACTGATTGCATTGATAAAACTTTATTAAAAGAATATTACTCCTAACTTCAAGAAACAGCATTTTTGCTGTTGCAAAACCCAAATTTGTCTGCAAAATCATGGGAAACTGTTATAATACAAAAGATTAAGTGCTGAGCCACAGTCCCACACTAAGTAGAGTAGTTTCCAAAATGCTTACTAGCTTTAAACCATTCTGGATAACGTTAGACTTTCAGAAATGGTGTCATTTATTGTTTCCTCAGGCCCTTCATTCTCACTTATTTTATCTACATAATTTGTAATTAGAAGCAGAGAAGAATCACAGTAATAACGTCAGAAACTGTGTAGGTAAGAATCAATGGAGGACAACATCTCTCATCATATTTAAGAGATGCAAAGAATAACATTAGCCCAAAACAACAGTGAGATGCACTCAACAGTCACTGCTCTTTCAGTGCCAAACTCAGATTTTGCACATACTGTAGCAGATCGGATTCTTACCTGAAAAGCTCTTTCATCTTGCTAGCAAGAGCAAAGGAAGCATATGTTACACCAGAGAACACCAAGTGACCAGCATGAGTCATGCCTTCTCCTCTGTTATCTGCTGCTCTACACATTACCCTTCAAGTCTAAAGGAAAGTGCTTGTTAAAAAGGTTCTCAAATATAAGCCCAGAAGAGATCAAGAAGACTTGGCAATTCAATGAATGTCTGTCTTTTTGTCAAACCTGACTAGTCTATTACTTCTCTGACCTCCAAAGCTCTTAATGAAAAGGAAGAACTACTTTCTCTAAAGATACTGCACAAGAGCTCTGGTGCAGCAGGTTTCACCTGCACAAGAGCTCTGGTGCAGCAGGTTTCACCTCTCCTTGCTGCTGCCTGCGTCCTTGGACGATGCTCCTTGGGCTGCCTCCAACAGAGAGGTGTCTCTGACCACCTGGACTGCGAACCATGTCTAAATGGTCCAGAACCTCAAAGGTGACGTGGCTCTCCTGATGAATCTGGGCCACTGCACTTCAAAGACTGAGAGCAAAGAGAGGGAACAGGCATGACAGTCTGAATCTTTAACCAAATATCCCCTAGGCTCCTGACCCTCAAACAGTTGACATGTACTAACAAATAAAAAAAAAATAAAGCAGTTTCTATGTATCACTTTCACCTACCAGTGACAGAGCTGAGTCTGTTAGAAGCATGACTGCTTTACATTTCTGAAGTATGCACCTGTTAAATATACAGTTGAAGTTCATACCATCTAAACAAATGAAAATTCACTCAAATAAAAAGCTGGTTTGCTTCTCAAGCCTGGAAGACTCTCCTTCACTCAACAATATAATGCTGTCCTTTCGAAAGAATCTCTTCCGAGAGGAAAAAAAAAATCAGATCTATCACAGAAAAGCTTCTAGATAGTCCACATATTCAGCACAGACAGATTATTTAAACCTAGATTCATCAAGATATGATCCACAGATTCCCTACTGACTCTCTTTTTCTGAAGGGAAGCAGAAAACCGAAGGGTCTGAAGAAGAATCAGAAGCTGTGGGCTCTAATATCACACAAAAGAGCTGAGAAATGCATGCATAAAATCTTTTAGCTAAAATGCTTTGATGACAAGGTATTCGTGCCACAATAATAAAATGCACAAATGAGAAGGCATTTCTACAAAAGATTATAGCATGTGGTTAGTAACATCATTTTTTTAATTGCACACTAAAATTGATCTAAATGACAAACTACAGGTGCCGAAGTCAGAACCTGCACGTTTTATCCTCAACTTCGCCACTGTGCAACCTGAGGCACTTAATTAACCTCAGCTGTACTACAGAGATAACAAAAAGGTAGGTTAAGTCCTTGAGACCTATGGGAAAAGAATGCTCTACAAGTTTGATAAAACTCCTCTGCAAAACAAGAAGCATTGCACATCAATGAGGAGAAGCCACATGCTAATGCAGTGTATACGCAGTGCACAGTGTCCTGGGCATCCTTCTCTCTACCTGTTTTCCTCTGTTTGCTAAGTACAAGCAACTGTACCAGCATCGGTGCACGATTCTGCATTCTCTGCCATTTGCAAGGAAACAATAAAGAGCATCAGCCTGACTGTAGCAATATGTACTTACAGCTGTGCTTTTTATTTATGTTCTTATTAACTGACCAAAGAGACCTGGGATAATGTCTTGCTTAACCCAAAATGAAATATAATAATTTTGCTTTACACTTCCTTAAAACATAAATTTCCTTAAAAACTGAGGCTCCATTTTTAAAATAAAAGCATGAAACATGTTTATTTTGAGATGAATGATGCTGAGTAAATCAATTTTCAAAAAATAATTTGCCTGAAAATTTGATATATTCATATAAATTCACAATTTGTTTTGGTTGAACAAAGTATACTTTTTTCGCTTCTCTGAACAGTTTTGCTAGTGTCACTCCCAGCTCCAGAAGGTGCAGAAAAACCAAAGTGTTGCTACTACTTTTGTCACAAGCTCAGATACCATGATGATGTGAGGGCATAAGAACTCCTCTATATTCCTCACTTCTGAGAATGGGTGAGGACAATTCCCATTGCTGCTGCATTTACTTTCTTGCATGCTTTTATTTTCCCCCGCATTTCTTCTAGTATACTGATTTACCTGGTGCCTCATTCTAAAACATAAGGATGCCAGTCCCTGAACATACAACCCAAACAACCTGGTTCCTTACAGACTGAACATCTGTCAAGAGTGCAAACTCACTGGAGAAAGAACCTACAACACCATGAACATAAACCATGAGATTAAGCATATTCACCAGCCCTGCTTTCATGGAGGTTATCTCTACTGGTGAGCTGTTACTTGGCCTCTCTGTCCTTCTGCACAGAACATGCGACAAGTACAGCAGGGTCAGACGGTGCAGGTGAACAGCTAGCTTAATTCATCAGCTTTTTATCTTGCACACTCTGATGAACAAAGTGCTGTTGTTTTATATAGACCATGAGATTTACACCAAGGGCACATCTAAGAAGCCCAGCCGGAGGGGAAATTCCCGCCGCCCTTGAAGGGCGTTATTTCAGAAAAACGCTGGAAGCTCGCAATGGAACTGCAAGGACAGGAGCAGAGGCAGAACAGCAAGAGGTGCGATAGCGGGTGCTTGTGTTTGCAGCAGCCTTCCAGCAGGCGTCACACTTGCTGTTGAGCCGGAAGCCCTGTGGGCATCCTTCCAGCGGGAAGCGTGAGTAGAAAAATAGTTAATGCTAATCACTGTAATAACACAATAATGATCCACAAAATTATCCTTTTCAGTACCAGCGAGCGGTATTAAAAGCCATGCCCATGGGAAAGGGGAGATGCGAAGGAAGGTGCAAATCAAAAGTGAGATGGAAGAGAAATGCAGGAAGAGGCAGAGCAGCACAGGGGACCGGTATTGCAGAGACTGAGGGAATGGCAGCTTTAGTATTATTGGAGTACGTGTGGAACCCCAGTATTGCCACAGTAACAAAACACACTGGCAAACACTACTGCTGCCTCTCACTTATGCTCGCTCTGAGACATCATTAAGACCATTTATGGAAGTACCAGTATCCAAACCCTATTTGAGGCACAGCGATTCTTCTCAAAACAAAGCCACAGGCAAGGGACTGTTACAAGCTGGCAGAGCACCTTGGCCAGCACTTAATTAGGGGCAAAAATGTGTGCATTTGTATGCAATAAGAAACAGGTTAGGCTTCTGCTATGTCTATACAGGAGAAAGTTCATGTGTGATTACCAGAGCAGTGGATGTGTATATGCAGGTCTAAGCAGTACAGCTGCATAGCACATCACTGTAGAAAGGTAAATAAAGTGAACAAACAATATATATGCATAGAGAGGAGATGTACCCTTTGTTACAGCATGAAAGGAAGCAGGCATTAGTGTGAGGAGATTTACAAAACAGGGAGAATCACACAAAACCAACTTGGGGTGTCTGTGCATGCATATGCATAAAATATGGGATAATTAACACCCTTGTACACCTTACAGTGCACATATGAGGACAGGAATGACATGCATCTCCCCCACGTAACTTCAGGGCACCCACACATAAGACTTATACATGCACGTATGTACACAGAGAAACAAATACATGTCTCAACCAGGAATAGATACAGGAGTGAGTGCACATAATCTTGGGGTGTAAGCATATGCACCCATGGCGCGTGAGGCTACAAGCAAGGGGGAAGCATACCGAGTGCCGGCATTGCTTGCAGGGTGAGAGGGAGGACATGCCAGTGTGTGTGGCGCATGCTCCAACTTCACCCTGGGCTTTTTTCCCTTCTTGCTTTAGTTTTTTTTCTGCGGCAGAACAGACTCCATGTCTACAGGGAAGGTGCTTAATGAGTCAAATCCAATCTCTCGACTGCCTTATCAGTTGTGGACAGGCCTGTTTCTGACAGCTGACCTTTCCCACTGCACGCTGCTGAAAAACCCATGCACCACAAACAATTAACACAATGCTGAAAATACAAAGCTGAAGGAAGGGGAGACTGTAGACCATTACAGACAGCACTACAGACATAAGGGAGGGAATGATGCGCATAAAAGTGACAGAGAGTGGCTATACAAGGGTTTGATTCTACCTTATTTTGTCATGCACAAACTTTATTACCTCCTTTACAGCTTAGCTGTAACAAATCTATGTGCAAAAACAAGGCCCACGTAAAGCAAGAAAGCAAGCAGGGGACAGGGAACATTCTCATGAGGCTTATAATGGTATTAAACCCATGCACAAATAAATACACATCTGTATAAATACATGCAAAGCTGATAGAAGGAGCAAAGTTCCTTAGCTGAAAACAAAAGCATACAGACCAGAGAAGGTGACGACAAATACCACCCTATACCTCTGCTGTTGTGGGACTAGCTCCTAACAGCACCTAGATAAATAGATTCATTAAAAGAAGTAATAAACTGAATGCACCTGAGTTAAGAACCTCAAAAATAATAAAACCTATCAAATAAGCTCTTCTGATAATGACAGGAAGGCTCATCCCACAGGGAGTACAACTCCAGTTCCAGGTAAGCAGCAGACTGCTTCTCTTGGGAGGCACAAACACCTAAACATAAGGTGAGTGGTCAAGTCAGTTGTCCAAAAGATTTTCTGCCCAAGAAAGGCTCAGAGAATATCTGAACATTCTCAGTAATGCTGCCAGCTCGTTGCAAGACTCAGGCAAACCACACACATTGCATTTTTCCTCTTCACTAACATCATTTTCTGGAAAGTTGCATGCCACCAACATGCCTGAAGATCAAGACCAATGTATCTCAAGTTTCAAGCGCAAATCCCTAGGCACACAGAATGCACATACTAATCTGAAAAAGCAGATGTCAATCTTTCGCACAGTAGTCCCCCTGTAAGTGCAAAAGACAGCACACCGCATGTTATCATGTTTGGGGTTTTTACTATTCTGGCATTGTAATAACAGATTCTAAGAGAGACATGCATTTCTGTTTTAGTAGCTTCCTTTATGTACAGAATGAGAGCTAGATGACACTGAGGAAAAGTTCACAGAATAAGAGTTTGCCAGAAGCTCCACAAGTCATCTGGACACAGAATCTAATTCATCTAGGCACTTGAGGAAAACTAAGCATGCTTCTGAAGATTTTACAATCCAGACAAGACTGAGAAACAGGAATGGCTTAAGAGGTACAGAAAGTCAGCTGAGGTCAGACAGCGAGGGAAACTCAGAAGCAGTGCATCTCTACCTGGCAAAGATGCTGATCAACAGAATAGGTACTTTGGCAAAACGATTCCAGCTAATCACTGGAAGCATATGAGACCTCTTCAAACCCCACAAAAGCAAAAAGATTTTGAAAATAAATATTTCGCTGTGGTGGATGATTTTTTTGTATTCAACTTTGAAAATGTTTCATCATTATTGTAAATGTTTTTTCTCTATTTCCTTGTGGTCTTTTGGTGTACATATATTATATGCATTTATGTCAATGCAATAAAAATTTATGCTTAGTATATACTGTAAATCTCGTAAAATAGTTATCATTTCACCTATTTTCAAAAATTTCTGAAATTATCTATGCTACTTGGAAAAGTAGATCACAGCTATTCTATCAGTTCATTCAAAATTAGTAACTTCTTATCATCAATGAAATGACTTTGATATCTTTATGTGACAGCACCAACAATAAGCCCAGCTGTTTTCATTAGTTTAAGCTACTGGGTAGCACAATCCTATTAAAGCCTTATACAAGTTATTAACACTGGATAGCAACTAAAAGCAATAAAAAGCAACAGCCAAATCAGTGCTTCTCTTCAGTACTATAAGCCAAACTCTGAATCCACTGGCCTTGTTAATAATTAGGAGTAATTTTATGGTAATCAGTGCAGGTATACTGCTGGATGTAAGACAGCAATCACGCTGGTATCTACATTCATGTTATTTTTGCTAGAAGGTCAGAACTGATGTAATTCTTACTCTTACAAGCAATGCTCAGCTGCTGTAAAAATGACTTCTCAAACCTCCCTGCAGGAAATGTGACACAGCCCTTGTGCTACAACTACTGTTGAAAAATGTGTGTTTCTATTCCAGCTCAGGTGCTGCCATTATTTTCTTGACCATGAGTTCACCCTGGAGGCCCTTGATTTTTGTGGGTTTGGGGTTTGTTTTTGTTTAAACAGCAAAACCACTTTTTCTTATCTAAACACTGGGGTTTGTTTTTGTTTAAACAGCAAAACCACTTTTTCTTATCTAAACACCTGGGGCATTTGTATATTCTATGAATATTTTCCAACCCCTGTTTTACCAATGTGTTTTCCCTCTTCAAGCTGTTACCCACCCTTTAACAACCCCATTAACCAACTACCACTTGGGTCTTGCTATTTTGGAACTGAAAGCTGGCCAGAGTTCTAGTAAGGAGGGTTGGCAATTTCAGTCAAGACCCACAGGGTAAGCCCTTATGTATCCTTGTACATGGCCAGGGTGAGGCATGATTAAAGCCCCTACTATGTAGAAAGGATATCTGATTTTAAAATGCAAGAAAAGTCTGAAAATGGACATGGCCAAGGTAAGCTCTAAACCCTCCAGGATAATTGCCTCTTAGCAGCTATCTGGTCAAATGTGCTCAGTTACAATGCAAATAAGTAGAGATTTTTTTCCTTGTAACTGCTATAGGTCTGCCACTATCTTGTGAAGTCACAGACATGTTGAGATCTTTCTGCTTGCTGTCTTTAGCAACAGAATTTTGGCAGACCAAGTTCTGCTCATACCTTCACAATGCCTTGATCACTTAGGAGGCTGCTGAAGGAAGACTGCTGGCAGACTTTGGTCTTGACATTGTAATTTTAAAACCTATTTGTTAATACATATGTCAGAAAAATAAGAGGGTGGAGATTAGATATAATTATATTAATTTATGTCATTGATCTGTATGTACATATACATGCAGTTTTATACTTACACTCAGGCAACTGGACTAAAAAAATAAGGAAGCTCCATTAAAATTTTTTTGCCAAGTTCACACAAGTTTTTCTTACTTCTTTTGTTTGGCCACAAACAAAAGGAGATTGCATCATTTAACTACCCTGGGAGGACAAAGGAGAAAGGGAACTCACTGCAAGTAGTACATACCAATACTGAAAGGTTTTAGACAAATACCTGCTGACTTACGAGATTAAACTTCCCCATCTGCATTCAGCCCAAAGAGGATCACAGTTGTCCCTGCTGCTATCTATACAAATTTTAGAGCATCACTTTCCTTTTTCTTCATCCTACAAGTGATTAGCTAGATTTCAAACTTTAGCAGTCTTCTTGGCTGGACCATACTGTGGTCAAGAAGAAAACCCTCACCAGCAACATCTCCTCAAATGGCCACTACAACGAACACCAGGGTTTTTTTACAAAAGTTCTCAAGTTGCAGAGTTATCAGCAGACAAATGCTAGTGGTGAACTTAAGATTTCATAACATATGGTAGAACAAGCTTGTTGGCCCCTAAGATTCTAATTCTCAAGGGGGGTGAATTAAGAACTCATTTTCAAGCTCCTACAGAGAACTGTAGCAGCTCCATGAAGTACCTTTAGTCCTAGGTGATTCTAGCATGGTTTATAAGCATGTGTTGAAACTCCTTTACTTGGCACCATTGAGGCTCCCAGGACCCAAAAGACAAAAATGATCCTGACGGGAACTGTAATTGTCAGCCAATTACAAATTCTGATAGTCATGCAAGTGCTAGTCAGAACAGGCTGTGACGAAGGGCATGGGAAGTGTGGCCGGCCCTGCAGGCATACTAGCCTCCAGTCCACCTGAGCCTGCTTGTTCATATCTATGAAAGAGAGAGAAATTGCTGATACACAGAGGTATTTCTAGAGCAAACTATCTTGGGTATATAGCTCCGCATCAACACTGCATAACCACTGAGGACTAAAATCCAGTTAGATACATGATCCAAAAACAAATTAACATCAATGGCAGACTTGGCTTTTGCACATCAAGCAGTGACCCCTTCCGAGATGCTCGACACTCATGCTTCTGTGCAACAGGCAGGTATGTAGAATACATCATACCAGTTACTTCATGGTAGCTGCCCACACGCACTGCCCTACCCTTCAGTAAATGCAAGGCAGTTCACACCTCACTGCAAATATGCTAGGTTAGCTTACTTTCCCTTACAAGTGTACACATGCAGTTGTTTTGGAATAGGTAAATTTATAGTCTAGCTTGCCTCGGAGTGACTTGTTACTATGGCAGTAGCTTGAGTCAGCTACCTCCCTTCCAGCACCTCCCACCCAGTATTATTATAAATTCTTTTAGCATTCAGGTTTTTCACTAAGATGTTCTGGGACTCTTCCCAAGCTCCCAGAGTAGTGTCAAAGATGCACATACTGTTTCCCAGGTTGAACTCCAAGTGTCAACATCTCCATCCCTCTTTCACCCCTTTGGTTACATATTCTGTGAATCACTAACTCATAAACACAATCCATAACCTGTAACACCTGAGTTTATCAGTTATTTTCCTAATGCTACATCTGCCTGCCTGAGCTGTTAAGCTTCCACTGGCATCGACCTACATCCTTGATAAAGTAATGTTTGTTTGCTAACTGCTTCATATTGATGTGTTTACAGTGAACACCGACCCAGAGGGGGAAAAACAGATTAGGGACCAGTTCAAGCAAGTTATTTTTATAACACATACAATATGCATGTGGTTACAAACAGACTGCATGGCTTTATTTCAATGGGCAGAACCACAACAGGAAGAACTATTTTTTACTTTTTTAAGCCATCTGGCATCGCACCATAGCAATCAGCTTTAAAAGCAGGTATGTGGGAAGTAACTCATACTGGATTTTCCTGCTTGATTCTAAATAATTCAAAATGCCCTTGTAAAGGGGCCAATAGAAGCTCAGATTATGAAATCAACAGACGACCACAAGAAGTTACGTTCAGTAAATATTAGAGCATTCTCATTGCCAACTAATTTGCTAAATTTTACTAAGAATCTTCTGAAGGTCTCTAACTTTGCTTTCTGCTCACCAAGCATTCCTGTGGTCCACTCAGTGCAATGGGTTGCCCACTCTGGAACAACCACATGGCTGTGTGGGAACAAATCACTGGATGGACAAGTTATAAATGATCCATACATGACAAATCTGTATCAAAAAAACAATCAGTGCAACCCATTTATTGACTATCTTAGCAGAAGCCAGCAACTGAATGAACTACAGGCATTAAATTCCTCTCCAGAGCAACCTTCTGAAGCAGGCAAGGTTCTGATATACACCCATTAACCATCTGTATGGCATTTAAATCAAAGACGACTCTCCCAGCTTCAGACTCATCTCCTGCATCTAAGTGTTTTCTATTTAGGTTGTTAATGATGGATAGGGAGCATGAAAAACAAAAGGTGAAAGGGACAGAAGAAAAGGGTGGTGATGGAGGACATTTTAAAAGCCCCAAATGAGCATGCCTTATCCTCCTAAAGATAAGGCCAGGGGAAGGGCACCCTGCAGAAGACAGGTTCTCTGTTGTTTCACATGTGAATATGCAACTTTACATTTGCAAACACACATACAGCTGGAGACTCCTCTCTCTGATGGAGCACACAGTGGCTCCAGGGCAGTCCTCATTACATCGGCATTACGGTCACACTGTGTAGGGGCACACAGTATGTTCAGGAAAGCAGGTATCCAC
This sequence comes from Psilopsiagon aymara, assembly GCA_024733675.1. Classification (NCBI taxonomy): domain Eukaryota; kingdom Metazoa; phylum Chordata; class Aves; order Psittaciformes; family Psittacidae; genus Psilopsiagon; species Psilopsiagon aymara. The sequence goes on along the minus strand of JANRGW010036710.1, from coordinate 48,543 downwards.
AGACATGCAAGGATCCTGGGTAAACAGAGGTACAGTCATTACAAATGCTTGACAAAGTCGGATTTGCACCTGTACATGTGGCATATAAGCACAAGCAAATAAATACATGCACATTGGTTGCGTGTATGTACTTTTGTACATGCATGTGCAACACTGGTTGTGTATTTACATGGGCTGGGCAAGGTTCTTCTCTCTCACTTTTCTTTACTGAAAGAGAAAAGGCTGTCAGCAATTTCCTTCTGTCAACAGCTGGGAGATGCTTTTCTGCAGTTAGCTGCAATTTGTTTCAATTTTGCGTATTAATCATAGCCTGCTCCTGATGGTATTCTTCACTAAAAAAACACCAGGGCTTTTCTTTTTAACAACCCATTTCCTCTCTCATGACAGCATTTAATGACTGAAAGTTTGTTGGGGTGGAGGGCTAGGGATGGGGAGAAACAGGAAAAGAAAACCCCAGATGCTTCCATTTTTGCTTGTTTCATTAATAAGCACCACGGCTCAAGAAGCTGGCAGGGCATGCAGTTGAAATGGGGATCAGTGCACAGGTACTTCAGTTGTGGAGAGATTGCTCTGAACAGGGTTTATATCTAAAAATTTAGCTTCAGAGAGGTAGATGGAATGATATCAGTTAAGGATTTTTAGACTCCAAGTTGCTTCCTTTGAAACCTAAAGCAGAAAATCCACTAAGCTCCTTGGAAATCAGTTTCCTACTGTTTCAATATCTTACAACAGGGATCAGTTCTATGGATGCTGGGAGAAACAGTGAAACACTGGGAAACCCATAGCCACCTAGGGGCTACTCCCAGAGTCTACTGGAACACAATCAAAGTGTCAGTGAGGAGAAATGGTATTTTACCAATCAACAGCACATCAAGATGTAGGATGTTTCAAAGTTGCCTGGTTCATGTGTGAATTGCAATGAGACTTCTGAGGAAAATGCTCTAAACCCTTAGCAAAATGGTAAATAAAAAGAAAAACAGGTAGTTAAATAAGCTCCTTTGCAGAGATACAATGGCAAAGACATAAGCCAAAACAAGGCTTATTCTTACCAGGAGGATTTTTAAGTCTACCTCTCCAAAGACATTTAAAACCCGGCTGGACGTGTTTCTGTGTAACCTGCTGTAGGTGGCCCTATCTTGGCAGGGGGGTTGAACAAGTTTATCCCCAGAAGTCCCCTCCAACCCTAATGATTCTGTGAGCTTTCCTTCTTTCTCATTACCTCCTTTCCTCTACCGTTTATTATTTTACCTGCTATTGTAGAAAAGACTCCTCCCACACTCATTTGTCATTAACCACAGCAAGGGCTGGCTAGCTTGAATAACTTGAATACAGATTTTCAGTCGGAAATGTAAATGTTTTGGGGAGACTGCTAAGATCCAGCAATGAGTGCTTACTTCACAGGCCTGGAATTTTAGACCAGAAATTATCCAAGTGCCAAAAATTTAGATGATTTGCAAGACAGGTCTATGTATTTTATCAAAGGCTGGGTTAGAAGAACCCTATGCTAGAATAACAAGAGCCTGTAAGATTGGTACTGCTTAAAACTGCATTGCATTGACTCCTTGAAAATCTGTTTTCTAAGAATCAGCTTAGCTAGATTTGCTGGCTCCATCACATTTAGTAAAAAGAAGAATGATCCAACTGTAAGTGCATATGGAATAATGTGTCTAAATACTTTGCACAGAGATTTTAGGTCTACTCTTACCCTAAGATTTAATGGCACAGATATATTGGTTGGGTGTACAAAGAAAAGAATCCAAACTCTCCTGTAATCACCATATCAACAATGACAAACCTGTGAGTGCGGATGCCTTTACACTGGCAGAAAATACAACTTTGCTGGTATGATTTCTTCTGATAAGAGACCAAATGCACTGGCAAAAGAATTAGATCTATATTCAATAAGCTTTTTGCATGCTTAGGTCAATAAAGGCCTCCAGGTTCCAGAAAGGCCTTGAACAGGTTCTGCATCATTCAGGTTTTTCAGGACACCAACATCAGGCAAGGATGAAGTGATATGATCCTTAGCTACATAGTTACAATGTTAGCTGCAATAAGTAGGGACTGGGAAGATGTCAGAACCCTGACACATTGTGCAATTAAGAATGCACACTGCAGAGATGGCGTACATTCTGTGGGAGAAGATGATGCTACAGCTCCCCTACCTTACTCATCAAGTGTACGTCTGCACACTGACAACCAGCAAAGGTCACTCTCGTAGATGCAGCTACATCCACATGACTATACGTCTGTGAGGATTTCATATTTTTTTGCATGAAGATGCAGAGGAAATAGGCTGTGCTGAAAAGAGCCCATATCAACTGCATCTGCACTGACAGCCCTTTGCTCTGTCAGAGTACCTTTGAGTCAAAGCAGTGAGTTTCCCGGGCCTTGATTCATTCCAGCTAAAAGGTAGATACCTGAAAGTTCTCACTTAAGTCAAAGCCGTATCTGAAGAGGGACAGCCTTAGAGAGGACCACTTGTTATCATCAGTGCCCCCTGGTTCTGTGACATTTCAGATTTGCATAAGCAGGACATTTAGAAAAATTAACCCCACAGCAATCACAAAGCGAAACTAATCCTGGATAATTAAATTGTGTAAAAGCGAGTTTTAGAAAACAATGTGATCCACAACCCAGATGCGAGTTATCCAACCTCCAGGCAATCTGTGGCCAGTTGTGAAAGCACACAAACTCTGTTCTGCACACAAACTCTGGCACCAGAAGAAGCAGGGGTACATCCCTTTCATTAGCACTTTCTTTTACATTTCCACAAAAATCTTTCATTACATTGTGTTGTACTTGTCAAATTAAAACACAGCCTGCAGAAATATGTTGGCAGAAGCCTGATCAAGCAAACTTCATCCTTACTTAGACTCATATTGACATGTGAACATTGTCAGATGAGAGACATAGGTTTAAACCAGAAAGAAAACTGAATGTCTGGAAGGAGCAAAAAGCTTGGAGCTTCAGAATTCTCCGGCTTCAGACACAGCACACTTCAACACCAGGAACAAGAAATCCAGTGTAACGTAAGAGTTAGAGAACAGGATAGAGGAGGTAAGAGAGAAAAGAGATGGGGAAAGGAGAAAAACAAGGAAGGTAGCAAAGAAAGAAATACCAGAAAACAAAGAAAGGGCAAGTGCAGAAACGGGGAGAAAGGGGAAATGAAAAGGAAAGGAAAAGCAGAGAGATTGACAGAAAGTGATAGACAGAAGGGGAGAGAAATCTCTGCTGGTACAGTAACAAATAAATCCCTGCGGCATGACAGGCGTCTGCTGAAGCATTTCATTTCCCCGCAGCATAATGGTGTGTTATTGCCCATTATCTGTTCTATCAGTGCCAGAGTCGATATTAAATGAGGGGCAGCTGCATTTTGCTGCCATTTTTCAGCTGTCTCCCCGTTACCATGGAGACCCGCTTGTTTTCTGCTGAACCTGGCTGCGAGCAGACGGGTGCGTGCATGGGGGGAGGCAGTCAGCGCCGCAGAGCGGGGAGGGCGAAGGGCAGGCTGAAACTGTGGAGGACCGCAAGCACGGGGAGGGCAGGTACCTCGCACCCTGGCAAGCGCTACAGCCAGCCATCTCAAACACCCTGTTAATATGCAGAGCGGGTGGCAGCCAAGCATCTGCACAGTGATTTGACTTTCACAAGTTCCAGCAACTGCCCCTTCATGTCCCTGCCCTTCTCCTTTCCCTTCTCCTTTCTTCAGCCCCGTAACAATTATAGCAACTCTCCCCTCCTCTCTAGCACCTCTGCAGCAGCATCTATAACACTATATGAAGCACGATGAGCTAAGCCTCTCAAAGACCACATAGCAGATTGAGAAGCATTAATACCCCTAAAATACTAATCAGGAACCTGAGGCACAATAAAACATGGTTTGTCCCTCTCTCCCAACAAGATTTAAACTGCAAGCTGCTGGCACACACAGGTGCTAGGACCTAGAAAACTTTATTCATCATTTTCCTGCTTTAAATACGAGGATGTTCCCTACAGGGAAGTGAGTGGGAGACAGCTACACAGGGAACTGGAATGAAATGAAAGACATCCTGTTTCCTTTTCTTGGCTTCTTAATAAAAGGCTTCCTTAGGGGAAAAATGCACTCGACTCTCCCTTCACCATTTACTTACTGGTGGCAACACCAACTGTTGCATCTAGCAGACCCTTGTATTTGATCTTCAACACTGTTGCTTTAGACTCACCAGCAGCATACCTGCAGTGATTGTCAGAGCCTTTCTCCTATTCTCCAGCGGCATCCCAATCACACCAGTACAAGGAAAGTTGCCTGCCCGTGCTTAGCACCAGGTCTGTCTGGTTCCAAGTAGAGTATTTTCAGTCCACTTACACTAACTCTAAGATGTTTATCTTTCCTTGAGGGCCTTGTTTTTCTTAATAGCTTGTGAAGGAGTTTAGAAACACTGGAGAGACATGGTGAAAATCAAACTGTTAGACTATACCTAAATTAACAAATGAAATGGAGCCTAGACACACTCCCAGATTTTTAAACATGGTAGTTTGTAACTCTAAACTATTAGAACAGTCTCTGACATGATTTCTGTTACTCTAACTAGTACTCTTCCAAGTAATTCCTGGGCATGGCTCAGGAGTTAGGATATGCACTTTACTGTTCCCAGGATCCATTTCGAGAGTCAAGTCCTCATCTCCTAGTAAGAATGTATCCATACCTTGACATTCTCATAGTCTGATGCTTTCACATGTAAAGCTGCATCAGTTTGTGACTTCCAGAATCTGGTAAAAAACTTTTAAATGTAGATTGTAAAGAAATTCCTCAAGTGGCGCAATGCTGTTGATGTTTTCCATCACATTTGCTCCCCTCCACATCTCTAGTGTAGTTATCTAGCATCTTCACGTATCTTTTCTTATCTTGCTGGCTAATGGTTTCTACAGAATTTCTTATTGTACCATGCTTAAGAAAAGTAAATCTGCCCATATTGCTTATATGCTAACCCTTTCTTTAGCTTCACTCTACTCTCACAACCTTTTTTGCATTGGAATATGGAACTATCTTAAGCACCACATTGAGCACCAGACTGCCATTCAACTTGCAGGATCTTGTTTTTTCTCTGGGGGATGCCTAAGTTCACAGTGTCTGATGAAAGTGGTCTTTGTAGTCCAAGGGTGCTTCCAACAGTAGCGGAAGCAAAGAGCTGATTTAGATGATTGAAAATATTAATGCTAATGAATTTTTTAACCTCTTGGGTCAATGGCACTAGACTGGGGTTCAACCAGTCAAGGAAGACAAAGGGAAGAAAGAAATCTGCCCTGAGATTAAAGAGGAGATTTTGTTTTAATGCAAATTCTGGTCAGCAAAATATTGTGACAAGAATATTGACAGAGCAATCTTTATAATAAATGGGAAAGTAAGAGGGAAATTGTGCTGCAGTGCTCTTGTAAACAACCTTGTGGCCATTTCAAGGAGTTTCTAGATTTGTGCTGCCTGTGATTGGACTTAGTTTATACAGTACAAGTAAGTTGGTTCCAGGACATGCTAAACTTTCCCTTTCAAGTTAAAGAGTACCTTCATAAGAGCAAGGGAATTTGCAATGAATTCCTTTAACCACATTCCCCACACCAAACAAATCCATGAGCTAAGAAACAAAACAAGGCAACAAAGCTGTAAAAGGAACCTAACTGCTAGATGATACAGACAGATCATAGCTATTCAGCAACAGTTTTTAATCAAAAGTATTGATTTCTAACACTCTAGGGATGTTATCTGGAAAGCTTTCTGGCAGACAAAACAAGCACTTAAGTTTGTGGGGAGGGAGCACGGATGGATGTATCTACTTTTGGATTTCTCTGCATGCTTATTTTCCATACTCTTTGTCCCAAAAATTTACCGTAGCTATCATCTTCCTTTATACAGTCTATTGCCTTGACTATAGTCAGTGAAAAATAGGTATGTCATGTTTGGCTCTATTTATTTGCATGCACGTGCTACAAGGCAACATAGCTGAGGATCAAACCTATATTCCAGATGTCACCAAACCCACTGGTACCATGGCCATACAATACCATGGCCACTGGTATTGTATTGGCCATGCTGGTTAACTAAAAAGTAAGAATTCATTGGAGGGTAGTCACATCCAAGATGATCAGCATCGTAGGAAACTTGTATCTTTAAACCCTCTGTCTGCCTACTACCTTAAGACTTTCCCCTGCATCAGAACCAGGCTCAACTGCCTGTTCAATATGAATTTTTCCATTATTCATGGAATAATATTGAGGCCTGTAACAATTTAGTCCCTCATCTCCAGAAAACCACATCTGAAAGCACATAAGGATGACTTAATTTGTTTGAAGTGATATAAAACATATCCAAATATCCAGTGGAAAAAGTAAGATAAATGCCATACTTTCAACACAGTCCTTTGCAAAATGGCATTCCTTCATTTGCTTTAATTTGTGTCTACAGCACACCAGCATAGTGCTAAGAAAAATCTCCCTTACTGTAATCACCCTTTATGCCATTCTTTGATGGCACTGTCAGAGCTGCACCTTTAGCTGTAGCATCAAGGGTCTGGTGATCCAGGTGATGGTATTCGTACATCTGATTCCTACTGCTGATGGGGAAGTGGTGTACATCACGCTGCCAACAGCAGCTCTGGTTTTCGGCATCTCAAAACACATTCCAACTTTGAATATTTAAATACTCGAAATACTGTAATTAAGCTGCCTGAGCTTCTGCATCAGAATGCCGGCCCACAGGGGCATTTCAGAAGGTCAGAGCCCAGTATCACAATCAGCTTTCTATAAAAACTTGGCTTCAGTTTCCACTATTCAGGAACCGATCTTCATACCTCAGTGTCCCTGGTCCTGAGCACTCCGCGTGCCTTGCCTGTTCAAAGATCACTAAGCCATTCTACTGCAGAGCTGGGAAAGAAGGTTGGGTCCTCCAGATGCAAGCCTTTGGCACTGAAGCCTCTCCTTTCCTATTCCATAATGTCCCAGGAAAGAATATTATGCTTTGCAGAGTACTAAAACAGTCACGAGGAAGCAGAAGTGAGCTTTCATGTCACAACAGACTTTATTAGCATAATTCCTAATTGTGACTGTTTAGAAGCCCCATAAGAGCAAGAATAATTATGTTTAACAGGCAGTGATAAAGAGAGGAGATTAGTCAATTTTTCACCCCAGCCCCCGCTGTCAGACTGCTATAAAATCCTTTTCCTTTCCTCTACTATTGAGGAACAGTACAAGGGAATGTATTCCACAGAAAAACAGTGTCCGTTTCTAGTGTCCCTAGGAATCTTCTACTTGTGACCTCTTAACCCTAGCTGCCTTAAGTGTGACGTTGCAGAAACATCTGAGTGGCAGCATCAAACAAATTTTAGAACCTCACTAGAATAAAGCCTATAGGAAGAGGCAAGACGCAACTAAGCTGAGGAACAGAGAAACCTAGAAGAATTACAGTATATTCCAGAACTGCACATTGTGACAAGAACCCATCATTTAGTTACAAGCTTACATTTCCACCACCATCAGTAAGAACGCAGGAGACAAACACATTTAGTACAGTTTCAAGAGCAATCAATCACTTCCTATCCTGCACCACTGATCTGAGGCTTATATTGAGACTGAGCCCTTATGGTGCAAAACTGGTCAGAGGATATTCTTGGGGGTACTGCAGGGACTGGAGCACAAAAAAGTTTCTGGTGGTGTGGTTGGACAGGACAGGCTTACAATGAGGACTTGCAAACAGCTCACTTCTAAGAGGGCTTATGGACAGAGGGAGCTCTTCTTTCCTGAACTTAATTCAATCATCATAAAGATAGCGGTCCTTGAAACACGGTTCTTTATGGATAGAGAGGCCTGTTTTGGATACTACTGACTTAATACCAAACAGGAAAACACACAGAAGACTCAGCAAAGGGGTCTGTCTCGTTAAGAAAAGGATTTCTAGCAAGGACAGCAAGTTGGGGCTCTGAATACGCTAGTACACTGGGCTGGGGGCTGCCCCCTCCTGCCTTGCTCACTCCCCAGCCTGCCTAGCTCCATCTCTGGAGGCACCAGGATGTGCCCTGGCTTGCAAGGCCCCTGCAGCCAGCTCCCAGTCCCCACCAAGATCACAGACCCCATGGTACCTTGACACAGCATAAGATCTTTAGATGCCAACTGGTGTCATCCACAGCAAAGTGAGAGCTGCTCTCCCAACAAATGCAAAATTATGTAGCTATTCCAGCTAGGTGGCTTCAGGATACCTTTTTAATATGCATTAGCCATTGTTATTACAGTCTGGGGACAGCTGAACCATTTCACCCCTTTCCTTCTGTCCTTTAACTCCTCCAAATCTTAAAAGAACATTTGTTTTCAAGCTGACTTGTCAATTAACTTCATCCACTCCCACAATTATCTGCAGCTGCAGGTTCAGACCAGGTCCAGAACTGTCACTACAACACAAGCAAAAAAGCTTCTCTCCATTTAAACTGCATTTTACATAACCAGAAGATTAAAGCAGCCAGAGACTCTGGGGTTTAATTCAAACTCAGACTCTCAGGTACGATTCTGTTTTGCTGCAGGTATTTCAATCTCCATTAGAGAGAGAAGAGGAACAAAATCTTACATGGTTTCATGTGAATTTGTTTTGATTTTTATAGGTGGTGAAAGAGCTATATTAATAGCACAGCAGGGGCTAACCTCAATCCAAAGACCCAACGAATAAAATATTCTCAGTATCCATTATTTCAGTACTTGCGAATTCCAACAAGATGAGACTTTTGTATGCTTATTATGGACAAGTTAAAAACCAGGCATAGATTAAAATAGATAAACCTCTCTATTTACAGTAAATCAAACAAATATGTAAAAGGCATTACCCTTGGAGTCCTCAGAGATTCTATGTACTGGAACAAAAAGTAGGCATACCCAATTTAAATGCTGAAAATAAAACTGGGCAAGACGTTTGCAATCTGATATGCAACCACCAGAGACAGACTCATCTGACATTGACAGCAGAGAGCTCTGAAGGCCTGAGCCTTGAATCCAAATCTCAGACATCTGAGTTTTCACAAGATGTCTGTCATTTCTTACCTTAAATCCTAACCTTTAATACGTGGATGTCTGGACATGGTTAAGTCACTTTACCACCTCTTTCTTAAAATAGAGTCTGATACTGAGCCATTTAAAAAAGTGTTGTAGGGTAAATTGTCCACAGCATTTGCAAAGCAATAATACTGACACTTAGTTTTGCTCAGTCTTAAACAAAAACTCTTCAGGAACCACACACCCACTTGTGAGGACCTAAATCCCAGAAATTAGATCAAGTCTCACAACAAAACAGAAAAATTAGAGTCTTCTTGGTACCTCTCCCGTTCCACTCTTGACTCTGCATCACTTGAGCAAACGAGCCTTGTCTATGGTAATTTAAAAAAATTAGGAGTCCTTCAATCAACTGATCAAGAAAGCATCAAAGAAATAAGGAGGAAGAGACTTCCCTGGACTAAAAACAAAATATCTAAATGTGCTAAGAATAAAGGGCTTCTTGCTTTCAGTATGATGAGCCCCTGATGACCTGCTCAGGTCCCCCGAAGACATTGGATACTTGTGCTGGTTTAGCCAAAAGACAAGAATGATCAAAGAGCAGAACTTCGATTGTTGCTCTTCTGAATGCATCCTCATGGTGTAAGGATAAAGCACCCTGCTTGAGACATTGCCCCATGGCTGACTCTTTCACACGGCTCCTGCAGCTGCAACAAACATCCCCACAGCCTTTGCAGATCACCTAGTGCAAGAGATATTGGCTGACAGATTGTGACCAGTCTAGTAGTCCTCCATGTAGGGCTGTGCAGCACACAGAAGAGTTAGGGAAGAATCCTACCCCCACAGGCCAGCAGTCCCCACTCTTGTGTTAGCAACAACTGACACCCAAGCACTGAGCAAGGCAAAGGTTTTGGTAAAGGCTTGAGCCTCTCAGGAACTGGTCTGACAGCCCCCAACTTGTTTCACACAAGTTATAAATTTCATAGAGAATCTGCTATTTAAATATCAAATGCAGCAGCAGGTCTTGGACCACTGGACAGACCACTGTGTTTAGCCTGGCAAAGGGAAGGGCGTATCCTCTACTGAAGTCTTGTAGCTATAGTACTTTTAGCTCCTTTATGAGCCATACAAAGGGATAACAAGGCCTAACCCTGCTATGCAGCCATAAATAAATCAATAAATACAATGCCCAGTGGGAAGTATAGTTTTGATACAATTATGCTGACAGTTGACTGAGAAATCATTGTCTACTTCTATATCAGGGATCCGGTCAGTGATACATTATTTGGTGGCAAAAAAAAAAAAAAAAAGAATAAAAATTAAATATTAAGAAGACCAACAACAAACAATAGAAATGTTTTTCTTTTACAGTGGCTCCTTTTCTGGAGCTCTGGGTAAAATAATTCTGAACTGTTGGGTGGTCTTTTCAATTAAACAAAGTCTCCACCATGAGAGGAACCATTTTTCAACTTCTTAATTGTTTCTATACAAAGACATCCCCATATCTCTAACTGCAGTATAAATTCTGCGTATTTGTGATGACTTGTCTACAACCTATACGTAAAACCAGGGCTTATTTGTTAAAAGAGATATATCAATAATTTCAAATCAACGAATTTCAACAACATTGCAATTCTTCTGCCAGCGGAAGAATGGAGTGGCAAAATATAATGAACAAAGCATCCAGCTCACCTATCCCCTCTGCTCCAGCTGGAGTGGTGTGGCTTGAAGCTAATGGAGAGATAGCCACGATCAAGTGGGAATGGCTCCCTGCTGGGGTCTGAATCAGGCCTTTCTCTCTAGTCCCTGCCCTTCAGACATATTACAGCCTTTGCCATGGACAAATCATTTCAGCTTTTAATTCAGCCTCTCCTTTTGTAAAAGGGGCCTAATAGTACTCACTTATCTACTTCAGTAGGATGCTTCCAGGATTAAAACTGATGCATCCCTGCTGAAGTAATGTGCTGTAATTACCTTGTTAATGTGCCCTCTCTTGGACTGAATGAAAATGACTTAGCTGTGTATAACAGGTCCCACACTGCTGGCTGCCTCAGCCCCTGAGCAAGCTCAGACAACTGGACGATGATCCCCCAAGCCAGGTGCTCTTGTGAAGCTCAAGTGAAAAGAAAGTGGCAGCCCTGCAGCCAAGGGATGCAGCAAGTATACTCTGCTTAACAAAGCAGACTCAAAGCCACTATGTAGAAGGCTGCTCCTTTAGAGGAGAGTGGGAGACAAGAGCTATTTTCTACCTATATTTGGGTGACAAAAGCAAAACAAAAACAACCTCAAAACTTGTTGAAATCCTTCTTTTCACTGAACTAGATCCCCTCCTGATGAAAGCAGTCAGGCATCCTTCTCACTTCTAAACCAATCTGTAATATGCATGTCCCTGCCTGCACCCCAACCATTTTTTACCCTCCTGCGTGATTCTTCCCAATTAAGTATCCCTTTTTCCTCAGCTGCTCTAACTTCTGTCAATGAGAATAACACTAAGAAATTATGCAACACTGAGGAGAAAGGTCTAAGATGTTCTCTATTTCTGAGGTAAGTAGCTGGAAGAATCTATTACAGATCTACCCTGGCAACTGCAAGTCCATCTCTACCACGCAGAGATGTGCAAAGCCCTGTCCACTCTTACACACACATAAACAAGTGAGGCTTGCAGACACAATACATCCTCATCCCTGCATCTCTATTTGCACTGCATTGCATTACCTCACTTCCAGCCAATCCAGCCATCGCATGCTTCAGCACTCTCCTCTCGCCTAGCACGTACCCACTGCCGGAGTAGCTGATTGCTATGGCAAACATGGGGCAGTTGACAAAATTATGTATGGCCAGCAGCTGGCATTTGTAAAAACAAATAAAACCAGCACAACTTTAAAAAGTGGTACACAAGAGCTTGAAATTAGTATCTTCTGCCATCAAAATTTAACATAACACAGAGCAACAACACTCACATACTGAACAGCAGAAACTTATATCCTGATAGTTTTTTTCTGATTTCCCAGCCCAGTTACAATAATCAGAAATAAGGTGACTCTGCTTTCTCAGGAGGACAATTCTGAATGGCAGTGCAAACAACAGTATTTCAGACACTACAGGAAGTGGTACAGTGCCAAGACTGCAAGAACCGAACCCCAGCCTTTTGCCCTTATTCAGCTTGTAAATCTCAAATATCCAGCCTCATACATGACAATTCCTCCTAAGCAACCCTATTTCAGAGATCCCCAAGTATTATCACCATATGAATCTTAGAGGGCCTACACTTCTTAAAGGAGTTTCTGCTCAAGGTACAGTGAATACTGCTGTTGTACTCCTTTAAAAATAAAGGAGCCATTTTAAATCTTCATAAAGTATTCAGCACAAACACACTGATCCCTTCACAATGATGACTCCAGACATTTGCAGTGTTCATATATTGCTTAAAGCACTGCAGACATCTGGGACTGCTTTTCCTGTTGTTTTCAAAGGTGGTCAGATAATGCAAGCAATACTAATGATTTGAAAGATGCAGGACGGTGGCTAACTTGTCTAGAGAGTCACACCTGTGCTGGGAACAAGGAAAGCCCTGAGACTGAACTCTGTAAACAGCAACTTCCTGCTGAGGCCAGCTCTGAAATGGCCAGAAGGAAGCTCAGCTGACGGAACTGCTATGGCCCCTCTATATCACAAAAGCTGTTTTAAAAATGCCATCATATGGCACTGAGCTTCAAACTCACCACAGCATTCAAATGGTCATCTGAGCCTGCCTCTGCCTCAGTACAAGTTGTCTTGACAAGCAGCCCATGCTTCAGGAGAGAACAAGATTTCCAAGTAGCTGCACACAGCGTTATTTATGACTGTGAAGATTTTATTCATAACCCCAAAAGTTAGAGCTGACTTTAAACTCTGATTTTTTTCAGTCTTAAAAAGAAAATATATAATTACACAGGATATAAATGCTATTTCTATTAAAATTTAGCATGCATTTCAGTAACTCTGTTAAATCCTGCTATGTAGAAAATCCCTCAGTCTAATTATCAATTGACTGATACATAGGTATAAATATCTAATACATATATATACATATATATAATTCAGTCTGTAAAATGAGGATGTTCTTATTGGTTTTGGAGAATGTATGTGAAAACACTACAGACCTGAGAGAAGATGGACCAGCTGTGGCTTCTTCTGAAATTAAAACCTCTAGGCTATGTGCTGCTTAGGACTCCTGCTGATCAGACCTGGGATTCTGCTCCATCGCACCTTCATTTGATAGTGCCAACATATCACTGTCTGTGTTGTGACATATGGCTGCTTTCCTCTCTCCGCTAGTAAATCTGGTACATTACAACATTCCCTGTGTGCCAAGTGTTTAGCAAACACACAGGTTGCCAGCCAGAGTGTGCCTGGAAAGGACATGTGTCTTGAAATGAAGCTGCGCCAACTGCTGCTCCATGTCATAACACAGAAAGTGCCCTGATATCTGAGTTTAGCAGTGCTTGCACTAAGAATGACTTTCATCCAAAAAGCAGAGCTGGAAAACTGCCATGGAAAACACAGTCAAATTAACAAATATATGGCTTTGAGTATATCTGCTTCAGAAGTATCTTCTGCTCTTTTCTGATTTTGCATAAGAGATTTCCATCAACAGATGCCTTGGAAACATTTGGCCTGAGGTCAAAGGGATAACAAAGGACGGAATACAAGGCAAAGAAAGTCAAGTAATTTGTATAAGAATATTGAATTGCTGCCCAAAAGCCAAGAATGCAAGTATCAGATTTTCACATAGTTCAGTGACCAGTATGGCATCTGTACCTAAGTTATATATAGCTACCAAATACTGCCACAAGCATAAGAAGCTGATGTCCAAGAAAGAACCTGTCCTTTAAAAACAAAAGTGGGGAGAATTGAGACAAAATGTTTATGAAACCCAGAAGAAATAGTAACTGGACATTTCAACTGCGAAGTGCAGTCAGATATTAATATGATGCTTAGTATAGAAACAAAATAATTCCAAATAAATCCAAATCTCAGCATCTGTACATCTGATTTTTCTGGACTCTCCTCTTTCAAGGATCTATTCCTGGGACTGACGTGGCAGCAACTCTTATCCTCTCCTGCTAAGTTGACTCTCAGTCTTTTTCAAATAATTTGAGAAACATACATATTAACAAAATTAAAACTGCTAAAGATTTAATCATTTATAGGTTTGTGTTGATTTCATCAGTACTACACACTGAGCATCTGGAAACCAAGGATAACTGTGAAGGCAGAAATAACAACCACAGGCTTGAAATGAGACAATTCTCTGACACTGTTTATGAAAAAAGAAGCATGTCCCTAATGATCTGGCGCACAGGGATTGTGGCACACATGACTATTGGAAGTTCTATCTCATCAGAAGCAACAATGAAATACAAGCATCAGATAAGACTTTACAGTTTTATAACACAAACTATGTATAACTTATGTAAAGAAATGGGAAGAGGAAGAGGAAGCAATTATAGGGAATTTTTCCACATGAGGCAAAGTGTGACAGGAGTTACGTACAGGCTATGAATAAGTTTTTTTTGTAGAAGGGTAGAAAATACTTTCTCTCCTTCCCTAAATTATGTTATTCTCTCCAAACATTTGCAAAGAGTTGAATTAAGTAGCTTATAACAAGCAAAACACTGCAACAAACATGTATGTGCACTTTCTGCCTGCCATTAGCTGAATGACTGACAGCAACTGTTTCCTGCATTTCAGAAAAGTCAGCAGCAGCTGCTGAGTTTTAATTGGGACATTTATTTTGAAAAGCTGGGCAATAACATTGCCAAGAAGCAAACAGTCCCAAAACAACAAGAGAAAAGGAGTTTCAAGGATGGTAGACGGTGTTTACCCAAACCATCTTCATCTCAGGAACTGAGATGTAGTAATCGCTTACTGAACCTTCTCCCTCCAAGACAGTCTACCATGGTGTTTCTCCTTCCCAGCTGCCACAGGCAACAAACATCAGCCCACGCTGCCTGTTCCTAAATCTGTTATGATCACTGAGATTCACTTTAATTACAACCACTGGAAGTTTTTGCCAGGACACTTAACACAGCCCACAAACTCATTAGAAACTCAGAAATCTGTGCTGACAAAGTTTGCACTGTTTGGCAGAAGCCTGTACCTGACACGTGTGCCTCCATAACACAATTACATTTACATTTCAGATTGAAATGTTCATGCAAAATCCACTAGAATTATGTTTTTTAACAAAAGGAAGAAATTGCCTGATGGCTGAATTCACCACTAATACAAAAACCTCCTGCTGGCATCATCTTCAGCCAGTGCTTCTTAGGATATTGCTTATTTTACCACCTAAATTGCACCCTGTCCCTCCCCCTTAAATAAAGGCCATCAAACCCCACCAGAGAAAGGCAGGTATTAGCGCTTCCCATTCTTCCCATTCTTTCATTTGCGCTTCCCATTCTTTCCACTATCTATGCAAGATGATTTCTCCTGGCATTTTGATTGTAAGAGAGAGATACACAGTTTCAAATATTTCATTAGAGCTAAAAGAACACTTAGAGCATGAAAACTTTTCTAAAAAAACACCACCGTTACAGAGTAGAAAAGGAATAAGGTACCTAATCTCACGTAACAGATTCGGAGGAGTTATCTAAAAGTGAACCCAATTTTTTTTCTTGAAGGTGTCTGCCATTCAACAGCACCTCCAAATGGAATAATTTATGTGCTTTAAAATATTTATTAATCTAATGTCATACAATTTACACTACCCATGGGTTACTAAAAGTATTCAAATATGAAGCAAAGGAATATAATGATTTGTCCAAATTCATAAGCGGATTCTCTTCCAACATAACCAGAAAAAAAGACAAATCTTTTCATGCCCCAGAATGTACTTTAACAGCAAGACCATCCTTAAATGAAGTTTGGTCCTTCACAGGAAGGACTAATAAAATAATAACATGTTTCCTGTATTGAATATCTTCCACTGCACATACATCTGTAGGTAGAGGCAACTTACAAATAATTTATAAGATCACATACAACACAAACCAATATATTGCAGTAAATTATATATGCCAGTCCCATACTGCATCTGCTGGGATACTGTAGCATGATTTAGCAGATAGAACTCACTTATTATTTAAAAGGATTATCAAATTTTGAAGCTACATAAAATTATATACTGAGTCATTGTGTTTGTGGGGGTGCCCATACTCCGGTAGCTTCTGTGTATGAATCAATCATATTGTCTGTTAAGCCCCTACATGTACATAACCCAGACCATGAGACTCTGCAGGTGGCCAAAGCCCAAACAGCACAAAATAATCATGTTTTAACATGCACTCTGGGCTTGTCCTTAAAAGCAGAACATTTTCTAGGAAGAGATACAGAATTCAGGAATGCATTACATGCTAAATCTGCATCACCTGATTGCAAGCTGAAACAGCAGCTCTATGTGCCTGTGCGTGCACATGCACTTTCATCCGAGATCTCACCCATTCCTGTTGCAGACATGCTATATCCCTTCTGGTACATGAGGTGTTTGGACCTCCCTGAGCTCTTTATTGGCTCTTCATTGGGGAAGCAATACGGCAATGACCATTCAGAAAGGAACAAGCACTTCAGACAAAAATAATACGAAAGAGCACTCTCTCTCCATATTTCCCACTCATGGTATTTCTGATTCATCTCATGGCTTTATAAGACCAGGTGAAGGCTTCTTACCACAGTTCTGACCATGCTTTGCTGTCCTGACCTCCATCCCAGGGCTATTTTTAATAATACATGGGCTGCGAGGAAAAGCCTGACACGTTTTCCAATATCTGCCAGCTCAGACCCAGCAACTTCTTATTTTTCTTTTGCTCACAGAACAAGAGTTTTCCTGGATACTCAGGCCTTCTGATAATAAAATATCTACCTCTGTGATACTGTACCTTTTATGCTGCTGGCTGAATAAATTAATATTGATCTAGCCCATTCACACTGTCAGCATGAAAGAACATGAAATCTTTCACCTGAAGAAGTGTTAAAATTCCTTTATGCAGGACAAGGGTCCCGTGCACATCCAGTTCTCCAGATATATACCTACCACAACCCCATTAACTGGCAGAACTGTTTTCTTTAGATCATGTTCAGTATCTGGTCACAATTCTAAAAGGCACCAGCAGAAACAGAAAGGATGCCTAGGAGAAGGGGTGGGGGGTGGGGGTGTGCATGGAAATAGAAGTATTGTGAGACATTACTTCCACACAAAAATCCCTGTTTTATCCAAAATAAAGGATAAGGGCATTATATAGTACATATCTATTACCCCTTCACATAGTAGGAGCAAGAAAACTAGGATGTTTCTACATGATGCATAATAACCTGTGGAATTCCACCACAGAGTAACATCAAGCACCAGAGGCATAGCAGTATGCAAAATAAGAGCAGGAATTTAGTCAGATAATGAAAAATACTGCAGTCGCAGCACATACTTAAACTGCGTTCATGCATTTCTAGAAAATTCACAGAAACCCTCTAAAACATGTGCAGACAGTACTAAGAAAGATGACTGTCAATGGACATGCAGTGGTTGGAGTGAAACCCCCCATCTTCAGCTCCCCTTTTATATGACAACTGTAGCAGCATTACTAAAATACTAATTTTGTCAGCAGCCAGAAGTACTACATCTGATGGTCTTCAGGCCAAACTGAAACCCAACATTTTTCCTTCATGAACATTACCTCTGATACTGACATTTATTGTATAAACCTCCACATGACAAATGAGAACGTCAGGTCACAGCAGCATGCCTCTTCTGGCTCCCTGTTACTTCCAGGCTTAAAGGGAATGTTCTCCTTGTTAATTACTGTGCAAAGTGAGATCACAGAAAGGGAACAATACAAGTTAATAAGTTTAGTTTTATTTGCTGCACTGGGTCTATCAACTCTGAGGTGTCTGAATCACCCCTGACCATTTCTGCACTTGAGTTCAGCTCCACCATTCCCCACTCCACATCTCTCCATTTTTCTGCAAGTACCTTGCCTGTACCTTCACTGCTTTTCCTACATTGTTCTCACTCAGAAGGAAAATATGAACA
The DNA here is from genome assembly GCA_024733675.1 of Psilopsiagon aymara. Lineage (NCBI taxonomy): Eukaryota > Metazoa > Chordata > Aves > Psittaciformes > Psittacidae > Psilopsiagon > Psilopsiagon aymara. The sequence continues at coordinate 30,473 of JANRGW010036710.1, read as the reverse complement.
TAAATTACCTAATCACTTTCAATTAGCTACCTCGTCCTTAAAAAGGATCATAACCCCATAGGAATTACAGGACTGGATCTCCAAGCTTCTGTGTTACCAACCCACATCGACTGGGGAGGCTGCTCTCACCCCTGCAAGACCTGGTGAGCAGAGAGAATGATAAACCCTTTCTCTTTCTCATTCTGCCACTAATCACTCCACCACCACTTAAAAACACTTACACATGTATGGAAATGCTCAAACAATTTGCTCTAAGCATAATTCCCAGCAGAAATCCTGAAGTCCCAATTACAGTTTTATCTCTGATAACAGAGAATTTTTATGAGCTTTATCAGCCAGTAGAGATCAGCACAGAGGAAAAGCAACCACAGGCACTGAATCATCAGTGGCCTAGTTAGTCAAAGGCAAGTTAATTGGGGGTGTGATGGGTTATTGTTTTGGTTGCTTTGGTTTTGGGGTGGTTGGGGGCTTTATTTATTTGCTTTGGAGGGGTGGTTTGGGTTTTTTTTTCTCTATGCCCACACAAAGTAGCACCAGACAGTACTATGGACCACACTAAGCAAGTTCTAAACCACATCTCTTCAGATTAATATTCCTAAACATCCCTGAAAAATGATTTTCATATTTTCACATTTACTCAGTGGTGAATCATCTTGCAGTTACTAGATGGAGCTGGAGCACATATAAGAGCAGCTGAAGTTATGTGGATTTAGGATAATACATTAATGGCACATGTATAGCCTGTCAGAAAGAAGAAATTTTAAGCTTCAGAGAACAACTTTTTGGCAAAAATCAGAGCACTGACATGTTTATATTACCAACTGCTATCAGAGGAAATCACTGGAAATCACATCCTTAAAAATTCAGTCTTAACGAAACATTCCCAAGGTATATATTTCACAACACATCACTGTCTCTCCTCCAGGCTAGTGAGGTACTGCAGAATGGGAGTTACTGGTCACGAGGCATCAAAAAGATGGCTGTCTGGCTGCCAATCAGAAAGCACTAAGATAGGAAGCCACCAAATAGCTGCTGTGCTAGAGGCACCATCATGCCACGTCTACACTATTGGTCTAAATATATTTTTTGAAGAAATGAACTCAAGATTTTTATGGAATTGAAATTGCAGCTTTTTCTACAAAGAATAATCAACAGTGAATAATTTTACATTTTTCATTTGTAAAAAAAGTTTCTCTTAAATCTTAAACGCCACTAGCTCAGGTTCCTGAAAATCTTCCTTCTTATGATGATACTACTGCTTTGCCACATATTAAACAGCTGTCAGGTGTGAGCTTCTAACATGCTGAAAGAGACTGATGGATCATTCTGAACCATCTCTGGGTTCTGTCTTGCTCGTTGGCTCCTTTGTGGATTTGCACTTCCACAGGGGGAGAAGTTACTTTGATATAAAGAGTAGTTTCCTTCAGGAGGTTCTAGAAACACTATTCCTCAGGTCATTAGGAATGAACTGAACAAAGACAAGGAATAGAGGGAAAAAATTAAAATAGGTCATCATAATGGCTCTTCTTGGCACATGCTTGTATCTCCATGGTACTTGCATTTCTCTGCTGCTCAAAATCATGCTCTTTCCACACCCCTGCAGCATAGACAGTCCTTGCATCATTTTCAAACAGCCTTGCAATATGTCACACCAGACACTTCAACTCCCTCTTTCAAATTAGAGGAAAGGGCATGACCACTGAGGTCATGCTTCCCATCTGTCTTAGAGGCAAAATCACACGCATTGCTGAAAGTGGTCAGCAACTTCTTTACCACTTGTAAAGATCGCATGATGCTACTACTTTGGTCACCATACAGAAACACAATCTAAAGTATGATCCACTGAGGGGTTAGTGACCTCAACTCCTTCCAAGTTCATGGTTTCATACTGAAAACACAGTGAGTTTCTTGCTTACTCACTGCAATGTTATTTCCACGCTTGCAGAGATGTACAAAAGGAACTGAGTAAGTATCTCTCAGGAGTCTGACTTCAGACCTTTCAAGCTCTGTGGGTGAGGACTAGGTGTCTTAATTCCTGTACTAGGATGGACCCACTTAGGATAAACAGTATAACCAGTAAAAAAAAAACAAAACATAAATCCCACAATAAGAGATAGAAAATGCTATTTCCTAAAACTAATCTAAAGGAATTTTATCTGTTCAGTAACAGACCCAACACTCGGAGCCTTGTCCAAAACAAAGCTAACATCTGGAAATGCTTGTTTTAACCCGCAGTGCCTCTCATGCTTTTCTGCTTTACAACTTAGTCACACACTTTCTCGTATGTGCTCTTGGCTGAAACATTCTCCACTACTGTGACAAAGCTATGCAAGGTTCTGTGGGTCAGTTATTCAACACTGAAGGACAGGAGGAGGAAAGGCCCCAAATTCTCTTGAAACAAAGGCAATTTAAAGAGTTAGGAAAGCTTTATTGAATATTTAACCTGGTGCAGTGCACTGGACATCACATTTCTGCTTTTACAAAAAACTGTGGAGGACTCCTACTGAATAAATTTAAGCATGACCATTGCATGCCTTATCCAATCTTGAACTTTTTTTTTTTCACATAAACACATAATTCTGATGAATTATCTCACCAAGACAGGAAATACTATTCCTGAAGCCTGGAAAAGCAAAGTAGTTTCCCTACAATAGTCCCAGAGGCCAGTGGCAGAGCCTGAACCATTCCCTACTTCTATCAAAGCCCTGCCAGAGACACAGCTTTAGTTTACTTTCCAGCAAATGTTTGGGATTTTGGTTTGCTAATTACTACTTGCTCCTGTAACACTGCAATTGGTGCAGGTTAAGGCTCCAGGGTTAAGAAGTCACACTGTGCAGCACGTTAGCACTTTGTTGGAAATCTGCAGAAGTACTTACTGTGCCAGGATCAACTTAACCCAAAAAATGTGGTGTGACCAGCATCTACAGGAAGATGAGAGGAAGACCACAAACAGTACCTTCTACCAGTACAAAAGGTTTCTATCAGAAAAACATAAAAGAAACTCATATGGAGATTTGAAAAGCTGTGGAATAAGTGAGCCACCTTCAGCAGAGCTTAGTGAGTACAGCTCCATGTCAGAAGAAATGGCAGATCTGAAGTGTAATTACTTTCCCCCACCAAACTCTGCTCATGTTTCACAAACTAGGACTGACATGTGAAGGAAGACTGAAAAAAGGCAGGCAGAAACTATGCAAATAATAAGCAGTTCTGTTTTATCACCACTGCTTATTTGAAAACCCAGTCTACACCTAGCTGGAAAATGCAGGAGCTGCTAGACTATGAAGCAGCCCTAAATTAACAGTGAGAGCTATAGCAAAGATACTCTGCACAACAAGTTTACTTACGTTTATTTACACTTTACATGTTTTTTTGCCAAACATATACCTGCCAATGGAAACAAAATTGTCTGCGTTGTTCTGCATTTTACAAAAGAAAGCAGCACCATTAACTTCCTTTTTACAATGGAGAAAACCTGCAGCATAATGATTGTCTCAGACCAGCAGTAGGAGAACTGAGTTCTGCTGCTCCAGCCCTTGCCCACATTGTATCTCTCTCCCTTTTCCAAGTACAAATCAAAATTATTTCTCCAAGGCTTCAGTGCGACTGAGCAAGAGATGAATGCAGTTTAACCTAAAGACGGCAGGACATAACATCTACAGAAGCCAAGTAGATTAATGAGCCACCTAGCCACTAAACTCTAGAGAGGTTTGTGGCAAAACACACACAATGCAAGCAAAACATTATGCTGCCAGTTAAATACACCACATTCAGGATTCTCATGCAGGTGAAATAACCACACGAGTCATCAATGAAGGATTTGCATGTAACTTAAATAGCTATTTAACATGTCTCAGGAAATTAGGAAACAGTCTTTGCATAAATAAGAATTGTTCAATTAGGAAACCCTGTATCAAGGCCTGCTAAGAAATTTAATGCAGCACTGAAGATGTTATCCACAGTATTTGACAAGGGTGGTGGAAAAGACATCATAACTGGCACAAATGCGCATCTGCTGCGTTTAGAGAGAGCACCACACCACAGATCACTCAGGCCTGCCCTGATTCCTCCCTCTCTCCTTGCTTAATTTGGACCTAATTAGAAAATTTGAGAGTTGCCAAAAACAGCTCCCACACACTGAGCAGCTATTATCATACAAGAGTTTGTTCATCCCCTTTAGCTTGGCTTTAGCACACTGCAAATCATGCGCTCACTATTTTTCTCCATGAGCCCAATAGCAGCTGAGGGAGGCAAAGGAATTATCAGCTACCCAGGTCTATGGTGGCCCAATTCCTCATGTTACAAAAACCTACTCTGTCATTTCTCAGTTTGCCAAGATATGAAACCATGACATGGCAAGTTCTACAGTTTTCAGTAAGAAAGCTCTAGGACTTTCACACTTTGGAACAAGAACTTAAATAGAGCAGATGCACAGCATGGGTACCAAGGATACATCTTGTAGGCCAAGTTCTCACATTAGGAACAACTTCTTGGTGGATATTGCAATTATAATGCTATTAAAGCTCAGTAGCTGCACTGTGGATGGAAATCTCACAGCCTTGCCGCTGACAAAATTACTTATTAAGTATCTTCTTAGACACGGAAGAAAAATTAAGATAGCATTTCACGTAGACTATTACGGCCTGGTTTTGGCTGCTGCCAAAAGTTACTCCTTGTAGGTTTAACCATACATCTCTGCCTCTGTCCTGTGCAGAGAATCTGGCAGTTATGAGGCTGCCATGAACTAATTAACCTTCAGATCCTGCTAAATGCAACATGAAATCTCAATTCAAAATTTCAAGTCCAATACTTAGGATGCACATTCAGCCCGATCCCATCCAAAAATCATGCAAGATTTTTGGTGGTCTGTATCAGAGTCATTACAACACAATTTGCTTTTTTCAGGTGTGCAGCACGTCTGTGTCTCACCACTTCATCACAGGCAAGCATGTTTGCTTGTCTCTCCTCACAAAACATTTTATGAATTCTTTCTTCTGCAATAACACTTAATAGGAACATTTTTGATATTTCAAACAAATGTAACACAACAACATTTTTGCTTCCCACCTAGTTGTCTGCAACTTTCACAGTGGATAATCTGAGGAAACAACTGAGGTATTTCTGCAGCAACATAATGAAAAAGAACAGAGCCGAGGATGAAAATACCTGGCAGAGTATCTTGGTGTTGTGTATGTTATTCTCAGTAGTGATAGGTGGAAAATGTGTGCATTAAACTCAATTATAAAAGGAAAATAAAAAATGCTGCGGCTTTCTTCCTGGTGCTTAGAGCAGCCCTATGCTGTGGATGGAATGCCCAGAGCTGCATGTGTGCAATTTTGGAATGCTTGCTGAGTTTGCAGGAAGAGCAAAATTCTGCGTGCAGCCAGGAAAGGAAACCACAAGTTGTGACAGAAGCAAAGGATTTCATAGAATCACAGAATCAACTAGGTTGGAAAAGACCTTTAAGATCATCAAGTCCAACCTTTACCACGGCACTGCATAGTCCACCACTAAACCACATCACTAAGGAACTCATCTACATGGTTTTGAACACTTCCAGGGGCAATGATCCCACCACTGCCCTGGGCAGCCTGTTCTGATGCCTGAGCACCTTCTCTGTGAAGAAATTTTTCTTAATATCCAATTTAAATCTGCCCTGGGGCAGCTTGAGGCCATTACCCCTCGTCTTATCACTTGTTATTTGGGACAAGAGACTAGCACCTCCTCACTCCATCCTCCTTTCAGGTAGTTGTAGAGAGCGATAAAAGTCTCCCCTGAGCCTTCTCCAGACTAAACAGCCCCAGTTCCCACAGATGCTCCTCATCACATTTGTGCTTCAGGCCCTTCACCAGCTCCTTTGCTCCTTCCTGGACCCACTCCACTTCGCTATCACTGGCCCCAGCATCTCCTCCACAAGAAGCTACTCTCTCTTCTCCAAGGCAGGGTGAGCCTGAAGGCAGCAAAAGAACGGGCATCATTGACACAAGGCCCTAAGCCCTGACAGGGAGAATGCACAGGACTAAGCAGCATTCTCTGATGCTGCAGGGCTGCACTTCAGTATGTCTCCCATCCTGGTGCCTCAGAGTCTTTAAACACCCCTGGAAATTCTCTTCAGATGTGTAATATGATTAGCACAGGAACTGCTACAAGTTTTACAATGGATATGCCAACACAGTCAACTTTCAAAACTCACTATTGCCTTCCTGCATCTTCACACCCTGGCTCCCAGGTGCCCAAAAATTCAGTACTCCCATCTCTGCTCAACCCCATTTCTTTGGCCCCCATTTCGGAGACAGAAGTCTGCATTACTGAATTGGAGAACAGAGTTCAGGTGTATTTGTCCTGTCAACTTTGTCACCCAAGTAGCCTCTGTACAGTTCTTGAAACCCACACTGACATTTACACTGCCCTGAAAAACAGAAGGTATTGGAGGGCTACAATGAAGAAGTAACCTTAATAGTTACTAGCAATAGATTTCCACAGGAAATAATAGCTAACACACAGGAAAAAGAAAACCTCTTCATTAAAATCACTTAGCTGTCAGTACTGGCCCCAGAATTATTCTCTTGCCTATTACTATTTATTTATTATTGGTAATACAATTTTTAGTAAGGAAGCAACTGCCATTCACTTGGTTTAAATGAATAAAAAAAAAAAAAAAAAAAAGAAAAGAAAACAAACAAACCAACAAGAAAACAGGAAGTATTTAAAATGTTGCTGCAACAGTAAATATCACCTCTGGCATATTTGTCCTGGAGGAACAGAGAGCGAATACCTAATTGAAATGTGCTACAGGAGATAAGGCTGGCTGCAGAAACTGACATTTAAAAGCAGGAGACACCAAACGACATTAAATATCACTGTTGCTGCCTCAAAGCAGAAAGCCACTTTCAGAGAACTGAAGCTTTCTCCTCCTCAACCCTTCCCCCTCCCCAGATCCAACAGACCTAGCAGGCAATTAACCCCTTCCCTGGTGACACCAGTAGCACCCCCCCAAAAACATTCAGGGTTGCTACAATTTCATGTAGATATTCCCTCCCACACATCACGCAGCCCTGCACGAAGCAGCTCATCCTCCCTCTTCCCTTTCCACTGTGCAGAAACTAGTTTCTTCCCTGACATATCAACATGTCAAATCCCAGCATCCATGACACTGGAAATCAGGCTCTCCTCCTGCATAACTAACCCTGCAAAGCAGGCTGTGCACCTTGATCGGCTTCTGCCCATGGGCCTCTCACAAAAGGAGCTGGGAAGCTCCTTCTCAGCGAGAAGAGAATCTAAGGATGGTGCCAGAATATCAAAGCTGAGAAAAAACCCACCCTTGGCACACAAGTGAAATTGTGAAGCATTCAGCTGCTCAGGCTTTTGCTGCCTTAGTCAGAAGGAGCACTGGTGCCTTTGAGACATCTGATCTAGTGCTGTGGGTAAGCAGCAAGGGAAGCAAATCCAGCAGATTCCATAAATGCACAGGTTAAACCAACTGCGCTTCAAGCAAGGACTTAATTAGAAAGTTACAGTTTATTAAAAGAGCACCGATTATTTCAACTACAAATTTTTTTCTATACCAGGAGAGCAGGGCAAAGATTGGGATGCATATCAGAGCCAAGCACCTTGTGCCGCTCACTGAAACATCCCCATGTCTTTGAAGGAACAGCCCTGGTTAAAAGCTGTTTTTAAAAAAGCTAAAAGAAAAGATCCTATGAAGTTTCTGGGCCATTAGACTGCCCATGCCAGCAGACTGATCACCAACTTCAAGCAAAATGGGAATCCTAGCCCAAGACAAGTGAGATATTTTCAGATCTAATATTTAGGGAGTTTGTTTTGGGTTATTTACCAGCACTTCTTTTTACAAAGCTGCGGCTGGTATCTCCTTGCTTCCCTGAAACAGGATGGGCCAAAGAAGTAGGTTCCTTTCAGTCAAAGATATACAGTGTAGAAAGGTCCGCTGGTTAAGCAGAAATGCTCAAAAGCAGATGTGGTTTCCTGAAGCTGTTTTACTAGCTCCCAAGTGAGCAAAGTAGCACTGTGCAGCACATACTGCCAACTGAGACAGTTCTGCTCTACCTTATAATTTTGAACATTAAACAGCTGGCCTTTACATGAAAACAGTTTAGAGATCAGCTTGTGGTATATTCCACCCTCCCTTAACGGCTTCCTGCTGCAGGGTGAAAAAATAAAAATAATAAAAGTTTTAGGTCTAATTAGTTGGTTTCTCTCCCTCTAGACAGTCACTGAGCTTAGGCCCTTTGCGGTAAGCTCTTGGCACCATCCCGTGTGCACAGCACAGCACAAGAGATAGAGCACATAACTGGAGCCAGTAGGCAATAGAGCAACTGAAACAGCATAAAAACAACAACAACAAATTTCATAAGTATTTAATCAAATGATGAGATTTCAGATCCCACCTCATTGCTGTAGCTTGAGAGGAATGGGGGAGAAAAGCACAACTAAAACCAGGAACACAAAGTTAAAATGCCAGATCCCTACCCCTACAAGCTAATGGTTTCTCAATTATTTTCAACTGCTATGTAGGGTGTCATCCCTTTGCGTTTTGTAGGACACAATGCATTTCTTTTCCATTAAAACCCTATGCCTGATTCTGGAACAGTTTTGCCCGTAAAACCCAATACACAGAACTAGGGAACTCCACAGACCCTCAAACAGCACTTGCAGATGAAAAGCTTGACACACAACATAACACAGAAGAGAAACACTCTGAAGGCACATCAACTCTTTGATCACAGCATTTCAAAAGATGCAGAAGTGAAACATTGCTCATATGATAGAAATGCTCAGCTACATGAGCAGAAGTACTGGGAGGTGTGTTAGCAAGCTTTCTCAGGGATTCAAGTGTAGTTACACAACTGGAAGACAAGGAAGGGATGAGACCGGGGTTCAGATACCTTGGAAGATTGACAGAGTCCCCAGATTGACTCCAGAATAGCCGTCCATCAGGAACAAGGTACAGTAGTATAGCAGGATATGCGGGAGCCCAGGAAGTAGTGAGAGAGGCAGGGAAAGAGCACGTGAGTATATACTTGATCATGACAGCCTGACTATGCTTTCCCCTATCTGCAGTTAATATTACTCTTCATTTCTGCAAGTGTTGAAGTCATCCCATTTGAATTTGAAAAGCCTCTAGTCTAACAGTGAGATATTGCTGAAATTCTTCTTCTGGGGCTTTACTGAGGCAGAAGTTAATGTCCTCACAAGTTAATTCTTCTGGTCTGTGCTCCTGGCAATCCTATAAACACAGATTCAAGTAAAATCACACCTTATTCTATTAAATCTCTTCTGTTGCTGTCTTTCCTTAGTTCTTCTATATTAAATAAATAAAAAGCCCCCTTGCCAATCATGTTCCAGAAATTACTGTTATTTTTAGGAATGATTTTGAAAGTGCCCACAAGGCAGGCCCTTCTACAGGAACATGAAGATAATCACACATTTTAGCTACCATTCTGAAGTATAGCTTACTTTCTGCAGCTCCAGCCTGATTCTGTATCCCTAGAATCACTTCAAAATAGGGTGATCTCAACACTTACTTCAAGCTAATGCTGCAGTGGGGCTCTCTGCTAATTGTGCAGGGAAACAGGGAAGGGGTGTGGGGAACAAGCATGCAAACATGTGCATCGTGCAGTGTAATTTTGTCCACCTTATTTTTCAGTAGCTTTCAGCTCTTCTTCCCTGTTTTTTGAAACTGCTTATGGATGTTGGCAGGAAGGGAAGGCAAAGAGAGGAATAAAAGAGAATTAATGACAGCTGTATACTTTTTTTTAAAAAAAAAAAAAAATCTCTAACTAACCGATGTCCTCCCCAGTGATGCCATTTGAGATCAATGTAACTCTCAAAATAGACTGGACAATTCAAACTAACTTACCAGAGTACTTGAAAGAAAACAGCCCTCCTAGAGAAGGACCTTCCTCTTGCCGACGGATTTGCATCCTATTGAAGAAGTGAGCATCCCTATGTATCAAGATAGCCTAAAGCAGTAGTGCCCATGGCAGGGGGGTTGGAACTAGATGATCTTAAGGTCCTTTCTAACCCTACCTATTCCATGATTCTATGATTAGCAGATTGGCTTCCATTACCAGTGATTTTTCTCTATTTCCATATATCTGTACTCTACTCCCAAATCAACCTTACAGAGACTTATTCTTAAAGTATGTTTGAATAGTGCCAGCCCTTTCATTGCCTTCACTTCACAGGATATTGGAGATTCTCCCAGTTGTGCTGTCACTTTAGGTCTGTGCGAAGTATGCCCTAGCAAATTAAGTGCATTCAGTGAATTGCTATGGGAGACCATGAATAGAAACAATGCAACTGAGGAAGGACAGGAACTAGGGAATTACCAGGCACTCCTCAAGCATGGAAGTCCCATAATATCAGAGAGAAGGAAACAGGGGAAGCCACAAGAGAACACTAAAACAATCAATACGGCTAACTGGCTTTTGATGGGGTTTTGGTTGGTTGGTTGTTTTCGATCATATGAGATAAGAATCAAAGCAAGCATATTTCTGAAATAACTAACTTCATGGTTAAAACGGGCTGGTTGTCCATCTCTCACAGCAAGCGGCTCAAAAGCAACTAGTAAGCAGAGGTCAGCACCTCTATGAGGTTGCACCACATCGCTATTTGAGGGAATAAGTGGTAGGATTGGCTTTACATTCTTGACTGAAAGGCTAAGAAGCATCAAGAACCAATCAACAGACCTGAGACAGCCATGGCATTAAGTCTCTTCTGGCATGAGATGACCTTTCAGAAAGACACGTTGGAAACACTGACAGTCATTGAACACAAATGCAATTACATGCTGCTGCCAGTCAGAACAAATATACGACCACACTGTACTGCAGCTTCTGCAGCAAGTGACGCAGAACAGACTCAGCCCAGGAGGCTAGGCCTTCATCAGCAGCTTCAGAGTTCCTACTATCATCCAGGCTTTCCTTCCACTGCAGATGACTCAGTGCAAGTTTGCTGATATTTTAGGGATATTTCTGTCGTTACTGTTGAGCTGGGCTTTATTATTTAGGATGTCTTTTTTTGCCCTGGGTTATACCTATGTGTTTGCTTTTGCATATTGATCTGTGCCTGTTCACATGTTATGACACACTAAGGCTCAGCAATACCTTAGCTCCTTACTGGGGATGAGGAAGGATTTTTTTAAGGACAGACAGGGTGGCAAAGCTCATGCTCAGTTCTCACCTCCTTCTACCTCTTTAATACGTAGCCATTACTGTGCTCTCTGCAACATCCAGTTTGGCCTGGGCCTGAATGTAAACCCAAGTACAACCTACCTTTCATCAAGAGACAGAATGCAGCAGCAGGTAAAACAGTACAAGGGCAACGGTCATCTGAGGTGCATTTTCTACATCTCCACCCAGATGGAGCTGCTAATACTGGCTCATGCAGTTGTGACAGCTATGCTTAGCAGATCATTCTACCTGCTCTCTCAGCAGTCTCCTTCGCCATATCATCCTGTCAGTATCATATCATCAAACCTGAAGGTTTGCAAGTGAAGTTTTGGCTGTTCATTATGTATTATTCCCACCGCGCCTCACACTTCTTTTATGAAGAAAAAAGAAAAGTGACCACCTATGACTTTCTGACTCAGCTATATCTAGAGGACAGCTAGAGGTTCACGGAAGCAGTAGGCATAGCAGGCCAGCCCTTAGCCTTATTGCTAGAGGCAATACAGTGATTCGGGCACCAGCCAGCTCATCAGACAGCACCTTCCCGAGTCACTAAAGTCTTTACAGTGCTTCAAACAGCTGCAGATGGAGGACAACTAATAACTCTACTGTGTGCCAGTACAGGATTTCCAACCTCATTTTCTGCCAGTACATCTTTCTTAGGTCCATAAGGGTCTAATGATCATTGCCAAAGTGAGCTGCAGTAGGTGAGCTACTAGCAGCACAGCCAGACACAGCAGACCAAATGCCTTCCAGTAATGAGCATCCTGGCCATCAGGAAAGAAGGTCTCCAGTAAAAGCTAGGAACTTCTGACAAACCCAGAGGTGAAAGTTCAAGCCTGTCCCTGGGTAACATCATACAACAGAACAACAGAAGACAGAACTGCTAAGAAATGACAAGTTTCTTCAGAGGCTTTTCTGGAAGGACAAGAAGCTCATGCAGCAGTGTGAACATGCATGTCATCACTTCCCTCTGGGAAGGCAGCACCACGTTTTGTTGTTCTGTTTCAGGTTTTGCTGACTTGACCTCCAGGAATAATAAACCAGATAGAAGTTCTGATTTTATAGGACAAAAGCAGCACGCGAAAGCAAACAGTGGAGACAAAGTAGTATGTCTGGGAAGGGAGATAACTTGTGGGATGATATTCAAAAGGAGGACTTCAGGCTGAATGAGAGGAAACCTTGCCAGAATCCTCGGGGTAGGGGAGAACGGAGCATGTAATGAAGACAGGAAAGTAGCCAAGCACAACACAAGGAACAGTGTGCCTTTCAGAGTTAAGTACTTCTGATGTGCTCACAGAAAGAATATTTTCACATCCATTCAAGCAGCTATGCCTGTCTTCCAAGCTGAGCGCAGGTTCACTTATGAGGTAGCTCCAGTTGGACCTAGGTGTCCAGGCCAGCAGCCAGAGCAGAGCTCAGCAGGAAGGTGAGAAAGGATTTTTCAGGTCTTTCCTCTATAATTACGATTATGTGATCTTCTTAGCGAGAAGAAAAAGGTAGATGAATCTAATACTTTTTTGTAGTATTGGGAGTAGAAGTGATAACTAAAACCCCAGCCTTTCCAATGAGCACTATACCCATAAAACCTCTCTGCAGCTCTATTCATTAAGATCAGAGCACCCGCCAGATAAATCTATGCAATTACTGTATTTGCATCTTATGGAAAGGGAAGTATAAAGTAACACTACAGAGGAACAGGCATAATACAAACATTTGTAAAGACTGAGTGCCCAAACTCAGGAATCTAAATTATTTTTGAAGGTCATCAATAAGCAAAGCTCCAGATACTGCTACACTAAAAATGCAGCTGGTGTCATGGCTGCCTACTTACAGGATACCAACACCAAAAACCAAACCCTGGTAACCAACTCTAACTCGCTTCTACTTCTTTTCACAATATTAACAAGTGGAGCGTCTACAGGACCCTTAACTTCAAAGAGGCTGAGATAGTCATACAGCTCATTTAGCCTATGTAGGAGGGGGAAGGAAGCTACTTTTCAATTAAATGATAAGACAAACATTTCAAGGAATCAACTCTTTTTTCCTTAAATTATAGCCCTAATTCAGTCATTACGCATAATTATTAAATTTGCTGAAAATGATTAGATAGGCTTTACTTACAAAAAAGAAATAAATGTGGCTGCCAATGCCTGCGTGTATCACTGTTTAAAATAAAGACCAGAAGTTCTCCTTGGTGGGCAAGCCTGTTCGTGGATGTATGTGCACATGTACTCATTTCAGATGGGTACATTTTCAATACACTGAATAGCTAATGGAAGATGCCAGCTAAAAGTACCTAAGAGTTTTTGATGGGCACTATTCACAAAGACCATTTTGGGTGATCTAGTAGGCATACTTGTGTTAAAAACAAACAAAAAAACCCAACCTCAACACACAATCAGGCAGAATTTGAAGCAATAATCATGTTATCTTCAATAGGCAAGATCAGCAATGCTACAAGCAATGGAACAGGACCGCAAAATGCTCTGGATAGAATAGACTACATGAAAATTTCCCTAATTCAAAGCTCCTTCCTATCAGTAGGAATAGACAATGAAAACATCTCCCATTATGTCATGGGTTCAGCAGCAGCAGTCATTTTTCTCCTTCTTGGTACCTGGTGCAGTGCTGTGTTTTTGACTTTTGGCCTGGGAACAGCAGTAATAACACCGATGTTTTTAGATACAGCTTAGAATGTTTGGTTTGACCAAGGACTTTCTAAGTCTCATGCTCTGCCAGGGAGGAGGGGAAGCCGGGAGGAAGCACAGACAGGACACCTGACCCAAACTGACCAAATTGGTATTCCATACCACAGCACGTCATGCTGAGGATGCAAAAATGGAGGGCAGAGACCCGGAAGGGGGGGTTCACTGTTGGGTCGGGCTGTTAATAAGTGGTGAGCAATTGTATTCTCTTTCCTTGTATTTCCCTGGTCATTATTATTATTGGTAGTAGCAGTAGTGGTTTGTGTTATACCTTAGTTACTGGGCTGTTCTTATCTCAACCTGTGGGAGTTACATTCTTTCGATTCTCCTCCCCATGCCCCAGGAGCTGGGAGGGGGAAGAAAGAGGGGGGAGTGAGTGAGCAAACTGCGTGGCTGACGGGGCTTAAACCACAACACATTGTGAACTCTGCCACTAGGACATGTGCAGTAACATATACATATATTCCTCATATATCATGCTTCACTAGTGCTAATCACAGTCACATTCAAAAAGGCTTAATCTTAAGCATGTGGGAAATCTTATTCCTTAATTATTGGAAAAACAAATCTATCTAAATTTTCACTTTTCCCTCCTCTAATTCTACTCCACCGAATACAATGTATTTCAGTGTGAAGTAATATGTACTTCAATTTTTTATGAAAGAAAAAAAAGAAGGATGCTTGCTGTTCAAAACAGTAAGCTTTCTAGGTCTTACAAAACAGATTCTTACCCATTCACTAATATACTTGTAAGTAGATAAAAAATTGCTCCTAGATACTCCTAAGTATCTCAATGCAAACATCAAACATTACATAGTCCTCCTGTAAAGCTATTCCTGGTTTTGGATATCAAAGTGGCAGAAGCTACAAGATGGGCTGGCAACTGGGACAGACAGCACAGGAAAGCCAACAGCCACTGTGTTTGGAGGCATTCTGAATCCCCAACACCAACACACACTGAATTGAGCAAACTATTCACATACTGCAAAAACTGCAGAGGTTGCTGTAAACTCAAAGCAATAACCCTTGTTTATTCATCAAGGCCACTTATCTGGAAGGGGTAATACACTAAGGGCTTAACACAATTAATTGACACATTAATTTGACAAACCCTCACCTCTGGCTTGCCTGATGCCAGGCGCTGACAGTCTTTTCACTCCTTGGCTGCCCACTAGGCACGGATACCAAATCCCTCTGCAGCTCACAGCCTCACCGGCAAGACAAGCACTTTGCAGGGGGATTCACCAGAGAACCTGCTTGTGTAACTTCACTGTTTAAGCCCATCTGTCACCAAATATCACATCTAGCCCAGGACTTCTGCAGAGAGAAAGCAGCAGGCTCCATTTGAAGATCTGGGAAGGCAAAATGGAGGCTCTACAACAGCGAGGGAATAAGGGAGAATATTAAACACTCCATGTCTAATCGAGCATCTCTTCAAATTAGCCTGACTGCCTTATTTGCTCTATTCAGACAGAACAAAGAGCTGAAATGTTACAAAGCCTCTCCAGCACTCACAGGCACCCTCCCCCTCCTGCCAAGCTAGGCCATCAGCTGTAACACTCATGCAGAAAGCAAACGCGGGCAGAATGGGGTATGAGCACCTCTGCTAATCCTCCACCACACAGTGCTGCTGGTAACATCCGTTGCCACACACCAGTTTCCAGCAAAACCTCTCCTACCACAGCAGTTTTCTGTGGCTGTGAGCCTTTATGTAAGGCTTTCAATTAAAAAAATAAGGCTTCCCTTTTCAATCAAGTACTAGTAAAGAACATCTCACCAGGTAAATCAGCTGTAATTATTACAAGAAGCAAGCTTCCTTTTCAAATCAAAATGGGAACAAATGTGTTAAATTCACAGGGGTGGTTTGACTCAATTCAAGGATAAGTCAGTAAAAATCTACAGCTCGTGACATATAGAGGGGCAGAGGCTGGAATGATCTCATAGGCCCTTTATGACTTGAAATTAATAATTTTCTAAAACATTTTTTCTCTGACATTTCACTTCTCTGACCTACATCCATGCTCCTTGACCCACCTAGTCAACGTATGCCTATGCCCAAATTAACCATGGGAACTACTGACAGGAAACAAATGCATGAACAGCACCCGCTGCTCTGCTGCCCATCACTGTGTGCATTTCCTCCCAGCCCAGCTGGTAGCACTTACAAGTACCCAGTATAAAATGAAGGTAGGCTTTCCACAGAACAGGCATAAGAACTTTCTTGCAAACAGGGCAGGAAAGTGTAATGAATTAAGAGCAAATACTGTGTAATTAGGGCAGTAAGAGCCATTGCAGCTTATTCAACATCACGATCACTCCAGAAGTCCCCTGCAGAGCACTGAGGCTTGCAGCAGACAGTCCTTACTCGTGTGGGATATTTTGCAATAAGAAAGGAAAAACAGAATAAAGTGCCCATGGCAGAAAAGCCCCAAGCCTGAGAAGAAGGAGACACTCCTTTGGAATACCAAACTGAATCCAGGAAGGTCATGATAATTTTCAAATTACAGCAGCCTTTTCCTCACCTAAATATAACTTAGAAAGCAGGTCATTAGCCTCTGCTATCTGTTTGATACCAAATGCCATAAACTTCAGCAGTGAGGAAAAAGTAGGACTGGCAGCAGCGATCAATCCATTAAAGGATGTGTCCCCAATTTTTTGGTTCAATTCCGATCCAAAGAAACTCCTTTTAGAAAAGCCTGCTGGTAAGCTTAGCAAAAGACACACATGGGGTAAGCCAAGATGTGCTTCTCCACTACCCATGCCACCTCTCCCTGACCACACCAACACACTCCAAACGTCCCTCTCCTTCCAGCCCACCACCTCACCTGCACATCTTTGGATTCCCTTTTACTTTGTCTTTAACTTGCTTGAACATTCCCTACTCCTGCTGGAAAAAAGAAAGGCAGAAAGAACTATGAATATCTTCCTATTTATAAAAGCTAGTGGTGATTTAGAAAACATTAGGAAACAGTGTAAGGCAGAGCTTCCAGGGATGGGGCATCCACGACTTCTCCAGGCAACCTGCTGCAGTGCCTCACCACCCTCACAGTAAAAGATTCCTTCCTATTAACTAATCTAAATCTACCTTCTTTCTGTTTAAAGCCATTAACCCTGGTGTCTTATCAATCCTTTGCCCTGAGAGTTGCCAAATGCTTTCTCTAATTCTGGTAGATTAAGAATTTAAGATGTTGTACTGATCTGTTCACAGCTTTTATTCAGTCCCCTTAAGAACTGCTGCATAAGGGATGTCATAGTTAACTTGCAACTGTAAGACTGCTTTGTCTTCTTTGTAAATAACAACATCCAGAAAAACAATGACAATCGTATCCTTTCTTGTTTGTGGTCCCTCAAGTTTACTGCTAGCCTAGATCTGAAGTTCTAGGCTCTTCCTCACCTTCATGTGAGGTAAAAGAATGAACAAATACAGCAGAATGTGTATCCAAAGAAGAAAATACTGTTATAGTTTTGGGTCCTTTGTTACTCACATCTACTTCTCCCCTCATGAGTACGACAGCATTCAGTTCCCCACTAATGTGATCTGCAGTCCCTCCCCATTCATAATGGACAGATCTTCATTGCTTGAGAAAAGACCTACTAAAACTGACTTATCCTTTACAGCCTTCTGTTTGGTTAGTTACGGCCTCATCAAGTTTGTTACAAAAAATACCTCAAGCTGCTTCCCAAATCCAAACCCACACAAGGTTGTCAAAAGAGACTGCGCTGTCAAACCTATCAATGTATCAGTTACAGTGATAACTCTCAGCAGTTTTTGCAAGAACCAGATTGCATAGTGGGTCATCAAGACCAGTTCAGACTTCTCGCAGGCCTCATCATATTACCACTACATATAGAGCTTTAAATCAGTTTGAGCAGTCTCTGTATTTTCAAAGGTATAAGATAAACAAGCAGGGTTGACTGAGTTCACAAAGCAGGAAAAACCCACCTTCTTTAGCTTATCAGTCTTCCCACATACTCGTACCCTGGAGTACCCAGCCCAAAGACAGCATTCTGAGCTAAACCCTCCCTCCTTCACCTGAAGTCTTCTTCATAGTTAGCTCCCAAGCTTCCACCACTGCCACATCCACAGACACACACCATGCAACACTGCAATGCAAAAATTAATCCCCCCACACCAGCCACAGACTGAAGAACATCCTCAGCTGCTCTCCAGAGGTCCAGGTTCAGTCCTGGGACCAGTGCTTCAGCTCCTATGCCTGGCTTCCACAAAACACAATCCTGCTCCTGACACAATCATACCACATGCCAGTGGCAACCAAACTATAAGAATTTATAATGGTGTTCAAGTTTTGTCTCCCATTTCTGCGCTTTGTGAAAAATCCCTCAGATACAAGAACACACAGGGCTATAGGACAGACATTTCTTCTCCTGCAATGGTACCCTTTCCTCTCCTCAGCAAAAACACCAGGGGCTTTTAGAAGAGCAAGTGCGAAGGAACAGAGAAGAGGTTCTGAGGATAAAGTTACACAGACATGTGCCGGGGAAGGAGGGCAATACATGATCTTCTCCCTCCAACACATGGCTGGAAGCTGGGAAAATGCTGGACAGAAAGTTTACCAGAAAGTATAATATAGCCTGCCTTGGTTTTATACCAGTACACTTGTTGTGAGTAATATTTATCTCCTACTGACAGCTGCTATCAGCTTCTCTCCTATTTTAGGAAAGCTCAGTGCAATTCCTCACCTGAAGCAGCAAGCACAAGTGGGAACGCTGCAACGCTCCTTATTCTGACCTGGGCCACTGAAATAACTGAAACATTGATCCTGGCTTTTGCAGTAAACTGTGACAGGAAAATTACACCACCAGCTCTGTAAGAGCCTGAGGCTGAAAACAGATGATTGCTTCAGTATTGCAGGAAAATCCAGCAAGTGTTTGGGAAACCTATGAGCATCTTTAGTTCCAACTGGCTCAGTGTGGGGCACTCCACCATTTGTCATGTTGAAGGAAACACAATGCTTCTCTAACTGGGCAGGCAGCACTTCCTCATTCCCCTAGCCTCAAAGCAGCAGAGATCATTGCTCTCCAGCTCTCTGCTTCCCATCTGCATTAAATAGCATTTTAAGCTGGGTGGTCTTGTTTGAGCCATTCTCATTAAGCCGTGTAAATACTCAGTCTGGCCAACCACTGCTTTCATGGCTATACCAGCTGGTCACAAAAACTGACATACATAAGCAAGCCAAACAAAATTCTTTTCTGTCTGTGCAGGAATTTAAGCTTATGGATGATCCACAAATGCATGAAATAACACTCCTCTAAGTCTCCCATCATAACCATATATACCTATGTGTGCTGACAAATACAATTTCCCACAAACAGCTGCACATTCACAAAACTTTTTGTGACATTGACAGGTTTACTCTTACATTTGCCCAAAACTTCACTTCCACAGAGTATCACAAATCTCAACTCACAACTTTACAAAAGCAGTGATGTAGACATGCCCTCAAGCACTAATTCTGCCACTTCCTTTCTCCTTTTCCTCAAACAGGCACAGCTTCCCATACACATCTTTAAAGATCCTTTTGAACTACAGCCACTGTGCAAATTTCAGCCAACTCTGTGTATGTCCTGAAATGAACTAAAAGGCAATGCCAAGCCCTGGGAAAGCAGTGAGCATAGCTGTTAAAAAGATATTCAAATGCATGTATTTTCTTATAATCATAGTCAGTCTTAGTTAAATCAGAAAAGACAGAAATTTGCAGAAGAACCAAAGCCAAGTAGGAACCTTTTAAGACAGTGATGACAACAGACTGGCTTTTCAGGAGAGCTCTTGGGTTGGAAGGAGTCAGTAAAAACATTGCTCAGAATTCAGCTTTAGAGCACATCTCACTCGATACTTAAATTAAACTGATTAGGCAGAAGACAGGAATATGCTAAACAAATTTACTGATGGTCAGGCAGGAGGTACTGCTAAAACAAAGGAGGAATATCGTAACGATGGGTTGGATCATCTTCAGGACAGAATAACAGAAATGGCACACAATGTAGTACTGATCTACCTTCTGACAATGAAATGCCATAGCTACATCCCTTCTAGATAACTTGTCAGCAGCTGCAAAAGCTCTCCAGACAAACGTGGCAGGCTGCATCCCCTCTGCAGCCACTATCCCCTAAACACTAAAGGCCTCCCTAGCCACCAGTGAAGATGCCTACTATTGGACTATCTCTTTCCAGAGAGTTAAAAATCAGTAGTTTCTGTGGTAACCTCACCATAAAACCTGTAGCTTCACTGTGCCCTCACAGCTGAAAACAAAACTACGCTGAAGAAGAGAGAAAGGCCAAGCAAGTTTGCCTTTACAAGTTCCAGAGAAGTTACATCAACTTAGCACAGCGAAGCTCAGTGTCCTTTCTTCCCCTTCTTTTAGAGGCACAGACAAAACAGCCTCTGATAACACACACTATAATCAAAAGCTTAAGATCACCCAGAAAAAGGTTTTAATTGTTTTGCAATGGCAAAAGACAGAATTTTGCTTAACCTGCAAGCTCCTTGCTGTTGCCCAGTCTTAGAAAAGCAAATGCTCTCAGTGCTTCTCTGACAGGGTGGCCGCCAGCACTCAGGCCCTTGCATCTCCCCCTGCAAAATGGGGATGGTATAAGTCTCACCACCTCCAAACCACTGGAGGAATGCAGGTACCAAAAAGCTGTTACATTAAGGATGGAGAAGCCCAGGATAGTTTCCCAGTTATGCTGGCTGGTTCCCGAATCCTGCAACTACCAAGTCTACCACCTCACTTCCACACTGTCCCTGTGGACCAGGATGATGGAGCCCACAGCCATGGATCAGGCAGTAGGGGTGTCAGCCTCAGAGCAGGCAAAGTGGTGGGGGCCTGCTGGATGAACTAGAGAGCCTAATAACACACAGGGACAGAAGAAAGCAGCGAGAGCGCTGTGCAAGCAATAATTAACTTCTTCGCCTACACACCACTGAACTTGTAAACCCTCCAGCCCCAAGAGTAGGCACCTTGAGCTACTGTCACATGTTATACCAGGGGGATCTGAGGCAATGGTCCAGTAAGTGATCACCTACGGCAAGAAGAGTGAGGGGGAAGGCACCAAGACAGAAACAGCCCCTTCTCTTTTTCCGACCACCCACATCAATTCTTCAGTCAGAAATCTCTCTTCAACAGGCAATTTGTCAGCCCAATAATTTCTCTGGTATCTGTCCTGTATTTATGTATGCCCAGACTAGACCTCCTCGTTCGCACATCCTCCTTTGTTTCTGAGCATTCTTTCTCTGGCCTGTGTGTCAGACGGGCCTTCTATCATACTTCTGTGTGACATGAGGCAAGACAGTTCTCCCGATTTTCTAAGCAGATCCAAGTAGCATTCTCCTCATCTTCCATGCAGTTCTGCACCAAGCTGGATCCCACCAACACCAGGATTCAGAGACAGCAGCATGGTATGAGGCATGAGGAACCACAGAGGCAGTCCTCATTTCATATCATGGCAGAAGGTGTGAAATAAACTAATTTGAAGAAAAGGGCTGACAGGAAGGCAAGAAACAATGGGATTTACATTTAATTACATTTAGAGACAAGGATTTTTTATTTCTTTTTTTAATTCACATCTTTCTCAAGCATACCAAAGAGCAAAAAGGATAATCTGGAGCTAGGAGCTCTCTGAAAACCAAAGAAGCTGCAAAAGGAATTAAAATGAGTTCAATATTTATACAGTGTGGTTCTAATTAAATTAGACCTGCAGATGTGCTGGGAAGATCAGCAACCTACCTCCTTCCCCTGAACCCTCTTATTCTTTGTTATCACTCCAAAATTTGTAGCTAATTACAAACATAACTTCAGCTTCATCTGAAAAGAAAAAGGAAAATTAGGGGAAAGTAAAACAAGAGTTCAACCATCCTTCCTAGCATGACTATCATCAGGTAAATTTTGGAGACCAGCATTCATTTTTATAGAAACAAACAAACAAACAAAAAACCCCAAAACTATAATCTCAGATTCCTACTGATAAACCAGGGTTATATTCAATATCTGACACCAAATGTCTCCTCCAATCATCCCTCCCAGCAGACAGTGCTATCTTAAGTTGGAGCGATGTCTGCATAAGTCAGTGTTGCAAACCCTTACTCCAGCTCTCTACCACCTACTGGAAACGACAACTTTGA
Organism: Psilopsiagon aymara; assembly: GCA_024733675.1. Classification (NCBI taxonomy): domain Eukaryota; kingdom Metazoa; phylum Chordata; class Aves; order Psittaciformes; family Psittacidae; genus Psilopsiagon; species Psilopsiagon aymara. The sequence continues at coordinate 8,439 of JANRGW010036710.1, read as the reverse complement.
GTTAGGCACTAACCCTCCCATGGACGTACAGAAAGAGTTGAGTTCCAAAGGACAGAACTGCTGCATTCAGACATTATCAAATTTCTCACTGCAGAGAGAAAACCAGGTACGCAAATCCCGGCCAGTTAGCATCCGAAGCGCTGAACTGTAGAGCCAGGTTTACACTTGCATGCTTGCTTGCTTTCACTCTGCTCTCAAACATCAGGAATATTTAATTACTTCAAGTAGAGAACAGTCTTCAGTAAGGGGCAGAAAAGTTATACCTTCCATTAGAAAATTATTTGCTGGCTACAGCAGACCAAGGAATGCTACATAACCAATGGCTTCCACAGGCAGGACATGTGTTTCAGCCACCAGGACACCAGACAAAAAAGGAGGCTCCCATCATTTCCGAGTACAGTCTAGTACTATCCTCCTGAGAACAACTGTTAGTCTAGATTATGGATGCCAGCAGACACAAGATGGACACTTGTGCTGACCAACTCCAGCACTTCAGGAAACAGAAATCAGCGGCCTAATGACCTCCAGCATCAGGCAGTAGTTGGGAAAACAAAACAAAACAAACCCAAACAACCCCCTAGAAAAGCCACAACAACAACAACAAAACCCTCATCAAAACAAACACAAAAGAACTTGGAAGATCTATTGAAGATTTGAGCACCTGAGAGGCAGTTAGATGGCACCAGGTAACACTATTTTCATTTGTGGATATAGCTGAAAGTCTTATTTGCTTATGTTTATCAAAAAGCTTCATTTTATAAGACTGCATAGGAATCCCTGGATGTATCTCCAAACATAGGGATGTATGTAACTTTTTGTACCCAATATTCCAGGCACCCCTTAATGTAGGCAAGAATACATACAACTTGAGTAGTGCCCAAGTCCTCCATAGGAATGCATTACACCTTCCTGTGTCTCACCTGTTCTCACCCTGGGGTTGAGAGAGGAACAGAAGTCACCCCTTGATAGAGCATTACAGAGAATTCCAAGAACAGCACTTTGTGTAAGGCTAACCTGCAACAGAGATCCTCTCTCCTACCCCCAGCTGAGATGAAGTGATATGCTCAAATTCATGCCAACAGTTAACAGCAAATACAGCTAGTATCTCTCAATCCCCATTGTAGCCATCAGAGACAATCTCTTCTTGCATCTTCTCTCCTGCCTTTTTCTGACCTAATGTACTTATGTGGATCTTGAGTGCAAAAAATTACCTGTACCACCTACTTGCTATGGATGCTTAGTTGGCCATAAAATTTCTTAACCCCTACCGTTTTAATTCAAGAAGATACAAAACTGCTTTGTGGGGAGAAAGTAGAGGCCAAGGGTAGAAAGAGAAGCAGAAAGGGGAAGAGAATTTAAAACCAAAAACATCTGGAGAGAGGGTGGATTCTCAGATCTCGTATCCTTTACAAGAGTTCAGCTGGAGAGACTGCTTTCTGCCTTGCTCACAAAGGCTCCCAACCCATCTCTTTGCTGATCTCTTTTTGTTTTGACTGTTTCTTTTCACTGAAGATCTTGTTCTCCTTCTTGTCATCATTGTGAGCTTTTTTGCTTTTCTCCCTCAGAGCAGCTGTCACATTTACTCAGATCTCATGAACCACTGTGCTGCGGGTGCATGTGATTAATTATACCGTTAGCCTTCATTAAATCAGTGGATTGGCGCTCGGGCAGAGAGGCAGCAGGACCAGAAGGAGAAGCTATTGAGACCCAGCAGGATCTGTGTCCTGCAGTTTGTGTGTATGTTGGGCATGTGAGGCTTTTGTCCTCAAAACCGGTCATATCTGAGTGGGTTTTGTATTTCTGACAAACTGCAAAGCATGCATGGCTCAGTTTAAATAAAAAGAAACCCACAAAACAAAACACAAGGCTGTGGAACATTTTACTACCCCTACTGAAGCCTACTTTGTTTTGTGCAGTGCAGACAGATATAAATCACTGTACTGGCAATGGCTTTCATCCTCCTGTGACTCTAAAGAGTTAAACTGTTCCCAGAAGATGCAGGCTGGTTTCCTCCAGCCTTTTACTGGTTCACAAACTGTCCAGTAAAGCATGCAGTTAAAAATGCTTCTTCATACTCCACAGAGACAATGTGTTTGGTCTTCCAACAACCTAGGGAAGGGGGCTTTACAGGAAGAATAAGAGACTCCATTTTGCTTATTACTTGGAATTAGCCTCTCCCCGTGAATGCTCTCTGATGCTCAAAGATAAAACTATTTCTATTCAAATTGCGCATATTCATCTCAGCTGTTTCTACCTAGCTTGATCTTACCCCATAAGCAAGACCAAGTTGTAAACACTTTATAAGGATATAAGGATATATGATACAGCCTAAAAATCTTCAGGAATCTCACAACTCTTTACTCTGCAATACTGGGAGTTATTTTGTACCTTAAAGTTACAACATGTCACTGCTCTCTTTGGAGGGTTTCACTACACATGCTGCTGGACTTTCCCCTCTAAAGCTCTCCAGCAGCTAAACCCACAGAAGTTCAGTTTCTAACATAATGATATTTTAGTTTACTAGTCACTGACGAGTCTCTGCAAGAAAATCTAAGAAATAGGGTACTTTAACCATTCTAATTATATCACATGGTTTAATAAACAGAGAAACCTAAACCAAACCAATTCTCTACAAAACTTATTTTTGTTTTAGTCACCCCAAATGATCCATCCCAAAGCTCATTCTTAGCAGTTTCAAATCTCCAAAGTCGGGTTAATCATAAATGTAAATTTTGCTTTATTGCAGAAACAACTTGGAGTGCCACAGTTCCCACTGCCAATGCTGCACCAAATCCAGAGGACTCAAAGTAACAGCCAAGGCATGTCTTCAATGACTTCAGACTAGGCTGAAGGACCCCAGAATAAGCAGATTCCCTTGACCCCATTTGGGCAAGAGGATAGCAGACAGCTCTCTAGGGAAGGGGCAGAAGTGACTCTAACATGGGAAGCTTCGACAGATTGCTTGAGAGACAGAGAGATCAGATAAAAGTCCAATAGAGCAGATGCTGTAAGAGGATTACAGCAAGCGGATTAGAAGCCTTGAGAATGCAAAGATCATTAGACTCAGTATTCCTCTTTAAACATAATCATGAACAAGTATCCCAACTCCCCCTCCTCACCCCCAATACACCATGTCCTTATTTCCTCTCACCCTCCTCTTTCTCCACATTTCTCTCTCAACCATTTTATGTTCCCAAGAGGTGATTAATGTCATGTGATGGACCTGCATGAAGCTAAGTAGGGGAAGTTTCTAAAAATGTGGCAGGGTCCTCTTAGGCTAGAAGAAGCTGTAGAACTATGGAGCTAGACAAGGACATACCAAAAACCTCAGGTCCTAATAGAAGCTGCACTCAAGTGGATGACAAGCAGGATTGCCAGATGCTGGGGAGAATGCAGGTCCCAAACGGGAGGCTACTGCCAAGAACAGAAACAACTGCTTTTCCAAGCATGCTACTGTCCAAAGCCCTGCCATTTCCATGAGAGCTTCACCTGTTACACTCCCTTCACCTCCCAAGTCACTTAGATAGCTGAAGAGCCCATCAACATCCAAGCATCCACTAAAGAACTTCCACCAAGTTACACAACACTCTTCACTCTTCTACCTTGAATCTGTCCAGTTTGGGCTGTAGTGTCCTTATATACTAAAATAATTTATCCACAGGATTTTTCCAACAGTCTTCTAGAAAGGTTTACAGCTACAAGTGTCACGAAAAGATCACTATATACTGAGCACCAGCTCAGGAAACTCTGAAATGCATCCACAAAGTATGCATTTTTGGCACTTGCATAACTTTTCCAAACCCATAGGCATCCAAAAGTCACAGCATGAAATATTATGCTATAGGATCAGCTGCACTGTGGATAGCTCAGGGTTTAAGTGAACAGCTGTGCATATCATATATATTGAAATAAACATAATATTTTCCAACCAATTATGAATCAACTTATAACAGACAAAGTTTGTATGTCATTCACATGGTGTAAAAATGGCTGAATCAAATAATTTGATGCACTATATAAAAATCCACCAAGCCCCACTCAAAGTAAATCATTCCACAGCATCAGTTTTACAGAGCCCAAGGAAAAACAAAACAAAAACAGTCTAGAAGCACTGGCTGTTGAAATCAACAATAAAGTCAACCTACATTGACTCCAAAAAAATAAATATGCATGTGCACATGGAAGGCAAATGAGCATTTATGTAATGCCACAGGAGGCAGACCTCCTACATATTAAGCCATAAAGTTTTGGAAGAGGAGGTTTTCATCTTCTGGAGAGCACTTGCATTTAGACAAACCATACTTTGCTCTAGATATTGCCTCTACACTTCTCATGACCCCTCCTTATCCCTTCCAAACTGATCTGCAGTTCCAGACATGTATGGTCTTCCTCATGGTGTATCCTCCACACCACTGTCTATCCACCTTCTCCCATATAGCTTGCTTTTTGTGCATTGTGTTTAAAAATAAGTACAAGTAGACCTCTGTTTCCATGTTCACTAGAGGCTACAGTTTAGCTGAAGTCTTAAATCACCACCAAACCCTTCATCTGTGGATAGAGCACTTAAATGCCAAATGCTAAAAGCAGCTTTGCCCAGGACCAGCAGCAACAGCCATCTAATGCAAGGGCTGCCTGTAGGATCCATCCCCAGATTAGACTCCCAAAACTGACACTGAGAACATAATTATTCGTCCCAGTATTGGGCTATGAGAAGGAGGAGTAAAGAAAGGAAAACTTTGCCCAACATAAATGATTCTATCAAGAATTTCAATTAAATTGATTGATACAAGTTTGCCAGCAATAGGGAAAAGTTCCACGTACATTCACCCAGCCTTGCTTAGACTCTAAATAGCAAACTAAACCAATAATACAAGGGAATCTATAAATCTCAGTTGGGCCTGGTGACAGGCACTGAGCAAAGCTATTAGAGAAGGAGATTAACTGCGGCATTCAATTCCTTAGCTCCTCAGTTCCTTCTCTTCTCTTCCTTCTCCAAGGTCAGAACCTCAATTATTTCCCTCCACGCATACACTCCTTTCACCCTTACGTCCCAAGAACAATGCCTGTTGTATGGACTGGCAGGCTGCAACACACAAGGGCCCTACAGAAGTGGCCTGGGGGAAGGCACGACAGCCAATGTCTCTCCCAGAGAAGCTTCTGCCCTTAGGAGACAGCTGCCTGGCCACTTTCCCATGTGCCTGGTTCCAGGTATCTCCACAGACTGCATCGCATCTATACAGACCACAGGAACTGAGGTTGATGTCAGAGGAATGTGTTATTATGCACTTGCTTGACTCTAGAGTTAAAACATACATCAGAAGGCCCCTACAGTCTGCAGGTTTGGCCTAGGCCCATCCCTTATAGGAAGGAATTAGACCATTTACCAACAATGATTCAAAACATACATATGCCACCTCAGCTCTGCACATCACCTCTGCTGCTGTTTGGCCTTTCCCCACAGAATGAAGAATAACCAGGTGTCATGGTCTTCCTCCATCAGTCCCAGTAGTCTGGTTGCGTTTTCTTTTCAGCCCCAGCAGTGGGGCTGTGTAGCTGCATGCCTGCAAACCCCAGTTGGCTTTGCCCTCCAATCCTTCATACCAGACAGCAGCGAATTTACCAGGCTGTACACCCAGCGGGGGGTAGGAGAAATCCCGCTCATTGCAATTAGAGCCCTCAGCCAAACCACGCTTCTCTTCTAACATGCTGAGAAAGAAGAAGACCCAGCCCCTCCTACTCGTGTGCATGTGCCCCCTCCCTAAGGTGATCCAAGTTTCCTAATTAGCCATCACACTGCCGCACATACCAGAACAAACTCTACAGCACTCTAAGGGCTGCACAAAGCCACAGCGTTACTCTCACAAAACAGAGACTGACAACAGGGAATATTCCTCTGCTCTAGCTCCTACAGCAATTGAATGGAGCAGATACAAGTAGCTACCACAGCCTTGTCCCAGTCCCTCATTGTAATGGACTAAGTACGAAACAGGGAAATGGGGAGAAACAAAGACAGAAAAAAATAAACTAGGAACAGATAAAGCAGCAAAAATAGCTAGATGCAGTGAAAGTAAATTCAGCTCTCTCATGGGGACATACAATAGTTCCCCATGACTACTCAAGAAGTTATTCCCTCTAATGGAAAAATATAAATTAGAGGCATCTTTCCTTTAAGAATGAAATCTGTGTTAAAAGCAGAGGCAAGCAGGGATGCCACAATGCTGTCAATATAAAACTACAATAGCCAATGTAAGCAGAATTTCTGAAGATATATCTTGGTAAGACAGCTGATGAGTTACCAATTAGAGGAAAGTAACTGAGATCAGCACACCAAAAGGCCATTTTGTTTTGAACTCAGAACTCCGGAAAGTGCTTTGCCAATGCACCCAAACCTGACCCACTCTTTCAGGCTTTGATAATTAAGCTTTCCCCTACACCCCTCAATCATGAACTTAACCGTCCCTGCTATGAGTACACTTCACACACCTGAAACCTGAGCATCTGCCAACTGCTAAACTACATAGCAACATGCAAAACATCAGAAGTGAAAGCTTGTATTTAATGAACTAACATAGTCTGTGAAGCCCAGCACCCTCAGAGATGTAGTGCACTACCTTATCTACATCTCTGATGATAATCTGCTTTTTATTATTCTCCAGGGAGTTTTCCTTTTTCTATGCAGGGGGAAGTGGGGGGGGGGGGGGGGGAACAGAGAAAATAAAGGCAGAAAGAACAAAAGAAAAAAGAACAAACAAACAATTCATTTGATGGGGGTTATGGTTCCTGAACTACACTAACAGAAGAGAGAATGAGACAGCAACTGCAAACACAGGAAAACAGCCAGCCGTTTCGGTAAGACTGTTGTCTCCTGTGACCTGCTGTGATGGAAGGGAAGGAAGTAAGTATCCCCAAGGCCCATCTGAACTCATCTCCTTTTAACCACTGTGGCAGGAGCTGTGCTGACAGACTCCCATCTGCTGGTAGATCAGATACCACAGAAGACACTGGAAAAAACAGACTCCATTATTAGGAGAAAGTTATACATGTGGGTACATTAACACTACTCATCTAATGCTTGCAAGCATGCTAGGGATTCCCCAGGAAATTCTAATCCGCTCCCACTACTATTACTTTGCAGTTGTCAGATGGAGGGCTTATTTACAGCTCAAGGGGAGAACTTCAATGAACAGCTCTAAACTTAGTGAACAATAAGCCATCCTCCTGAAGCAGGACCCACAGAATCTATTCTTGAAACCCAGGCCAGAACAACAACTGAACTTTCTACAGCAATTTTTTGCTATTCCAGTACTCACAGGGGAGTGAAATAGTTGCAACTTTATCACCCTGTTGCTGAACTGTCCTCCCATAAGCAGTCCTTATCTACCGAGTCTCCCCACCTTCAGTAGTTAAGTCCCTTAGTACTGTGCAGCTTTCATTCACATCAGTCACGTTAATAAACCCCTTCAGAGTACAGCCCCAAGTCATGTTTGATAGCTCCCTCTGAGGCGTGATGCACATGTAAGCTCTAAAGATTTTCCACAGGAGACCATGATGGGAGATAGGCTTACAGAAAGTGAAAGATGCTTTATTACCCTGTTAAAGACAGATCTGTGGCTGCAATTTACTGAGCAGTAAGACATGCAAGAAGTAAAATTTGTCCAAACACAATGAACAGCAAATGACCCAATCTCGACACCTACGAAGGGAAATAAAGACTTTAGCTCAACAGCTGTCATGCCAGGACAGGAGTTATTACTACTGATAAAAGCAACTAAATCCTAACAAATAAATCTATCCTACATAGAAGCAACAGGAGAGAGAGGAGGACAGAAGAAACATACAGGGACAAGTACTCATTTGGTATGGGCAAAGACAGACCTATAACAGGCTGCACATGACATGGTAACTGGGTTATGAGAACAGGATCTGACAAACTCAAACCTTGAACATAATACCAATGGTTCCCACAGTCTCCAGCATCATTCAGTTTGTTAGTTTTTGGTAAACTAAAGCAGCAGGATTCAGTCTGTAGGGCAGACAGGGGGAAACCAGGAATTAAGGGCTGTTCCAGCAGATCTGCTGGTTGATCTGGCTGAGGTAATTCCTCTCCCCACGCCTTGGTTTCACTGCATAGAGAGCAGGCACACAGCACATTTTATGAAGCATTTCTGTCATAGAAAAGTAAGTCTCTTTTTTCCTTAGAGAGTTACAAATTATGATGCTTCCAGGTTTTCATATCACATGAGGCACTGTTTGGCCTTTTTATTACCTAGTTTGTGAGCAGCAAAAGCAAAATAAATCTAGCAAACACTTGGCTTGCCTCCACGATAAAGCAGGACAAATTAAAAACCTCGCATTTATGAGAAGTCTCTCTTGACCAAAACGACCAAGCATCACTCCTTGGATTTTGTCACTGTGTGGAAGGGTCACCCAGCAACAGGC